>OX328123.1:55758463-56028162 GCA_946811695.1 Gonocerus acuteangulatus | reverse complement strand
GGAGGAGACTAAATTAATTTTGCTGGCTTATTATCAAGTTGTAAAGCCAGCAATCCGATTATATCAAATCACTCCACTTTAATTTAATTTAAATAAATTGTTAACCATTTTATTTCTCAAGCAAAAGGATGCGGTGACATTTAGAATTCGATAACTATCAGAAACATTAATTGCAAATTTTCAGAACAGAATGAAGTGACGGTGAGATATCAGATATTCCATATTTGATACCATTTATATTAAATAAACTGAATGATAACATTATGATGTTATCGCCATTATATATTACTAATACTAATGCAAGTAATAATCAAACTTCCGAATACATTGTTCCTTTCCTCGTCAAATAATTTTTATAAACATAAATAGAATTTTCAACTATTAAAAAAAATATATAAAAAACATTTCTCATCTTCATTGATGTAGCAATATAAATCAATATAATTGCCTTAATTAAGTCAATTTAGAGAATTCAAAGCACTTTTTTTATTAGTAGATTCGTATCTCGTTGTTTTATCATTTTGTTTTAACGATTAACGATTTTATTCACTGATATAGTGCAAGCAGCAAAAGTGACAGTGCACAAATAAAAATAAAAAATATTATGCAATTACTCCAAAGTTTTCAATGTCTTACACGTCACACATAAATTATTTTTTATTTTATTTTTTCCTTTTTTTTGTGTTATGGTATTTATATGTCTAGTTCCTAATTTGATGCATATGCAGTACCATATAAACGAATAATTGTATATAGCTACTTATGTACAGGTGTATAACTATTTGTAACATTGGATGTCTATGTAGTAATAATTTATGTTTATGATTGGGTCTATATGTAAATATTATATAGAGATAATCGCTTTGGTAGCGGATGTTTATCAGTAAAACATGAAATAAATAAAAAACAGAAATATTGAGGTCACCGGAATAGTATTCAAAGGGAACTTCAACAATGAATTATTTATTTTGGTCAAAACAAAATTTTTAAGTACAATCTTCCAATTCTCATTATGTTTTTTGAATTTGGCCACATGGACGTATGGAATTAGGGGGGAAATCCATATCTTTACATATTTTTCTCTTCATGATATATTCTTACAACTTATTCTTAAAACATTGAAGAGAGAGAGGAATAAGAATTATGAAATTAATTGAAATTGGATATTTCTGCGTAAATGCTGACAGTATTTACATCCCATATATTGCAGGGATTATCCTGAATCTTTCTTTCGTTTTGTGAAACTATTGTCTCAGTTTCCTCATCTCCCGATAGGGTCACCGTGATCCTGCATCGAAAATCGTGATCATGTCCCAGCGTTTCGTCGAATGGGCCTTTAGAACTGAGAACTATAATGAAATAGGTTGAAAATGCTTTATTTTATATCTCGAGTATGGAAAATGATATCGACACTATTCTTTCATTAATAGATTAAAGCAAAAGTACAATTTTTAAACAATAACTTATTGTATTTCGTAAAGTAACTTTAAAATATGTTAACGTTTTCAATTAAACCAGCATTATACATCTTTTTCACACCAAAATAATAGCACATTTAAATTCAGCATGTGATAAATACCCTAATGTGATAAATATTATGAAATAAAAAAAATTGTAAGCGAAACATTTATGTGACGTATTGGAATTCAATATCTCACCTTGAGATAATCTGGTTTTTATGACTTTAAGCTCTTTCAGAAGGTACATCTAAGGAATGGGTCCCAAAACAAAAATAAAATACAACTTTTTTTTCTATAAATATGATTCTAGAACACGTAAAACCACCCCGATTAGAAGAAAATTAGGAACCTTGGAGACTTTATCGACCCTAAAAAAATGGTTTAAATCGGTTGAATGTTCTTTGAAATATAGCCGGATTTTGGAATCTATACAAAATGTTAAGAGTTTAGCGAAAATTTAATACTCTTTTATTTATTCTGGGATTCATCCAAAAATTTGAATAGAGGGTTTTTTAATAAGCTAAAACTAATCTGTTATCCGTTTTGAAATAAAAAATTGTATTAAATATTACATTCTATAGAAGACATTAGTTTGCTAAAATTTTCCATGTGAAAAGAAGTCATTACCTTCCATGTGAAGTCAATCTCCCATGTGATATTAAAAACAATTTTCAGTATATCTAGCTATTTCACAAAGATTTTTTCACGTATAATTGCTTGTTAGTAAGTTATCTCAAATAAAAAAATAACTCTTTCTCAAATATTTCTGCCAGATTTTAAATGAAATGTTCAGAATTTGAGTTTTCATTTTCTAATACAATCTCTAAGCACAACGTATATCTATCTATACCGGAGAACACAAAGAAAATTATGCATTCTTCATGACTACTACTCCTGAATCAATATCAAACAAGCAAGTCACCAATTTCCTTGTCCAGCACGTGAGTGATTGTTGACAATCTATATATATAAAAATCACGTGTCTGTTTTTCTGTTTGTTTGTTCCGTATACAAATCCACATCGTTTGACTGATATTGACCAAACTTCGCACATAGATACGTCTTGATCCGGGATATCTCCTAGGCTAGGTCAAAATAGTCAAATTTCGAAATTTGGTCAAAAGGTCAAAAGTTTTGTTCAAGAAAAATTGGCTACACTGAACCGTTCATATTCTGACAGCCATTTTGAATATTGTCTCAAATTTATTTGTTGATGTTCTTGATAATTAGAATAACTCATTGATGACTTTACATCATTACATAATCATATATATATATATATATATATATATATATATATATATATATATATATATATAAATAAAATCTTTTAGGCTTCACAGTTCGGAAGTAACGAGTTCCAAATTGTCAATTAAAGAAGAATGAATTATTCAGAAATAGTAATTTTCTTTCCAGTGTTGCCTAGGTGGAGATTAGCAAGCTAAAAAAACTTTCTTCTTTTTTTGCGAAAAGTTTTTCTTTTGCGAACAAAACTTTTCAGTTTTAACCTTTGTATGTTTATTTAAATTATAGCCGTATATTCTCAAGATTCGGACAAGTAATATCATATAAGATCAATTTTATTAATTTCTGATGAAAATGTAGAGCAACACTGAGATCCTAGAAGCCATTAACCATTATCCTTTTTTTAAGTTTGGTTTGTTTATCTAATTTCCAAAACTTTTTAGTTTTAGTAAAATATTTGTGTTTACCTAAATTATAGCCTTCTTAGAATTTTGACTAATATATATTAATAAGTAATTTAAAATATTAAGTTTTTGATCAGTTGAAAAATGTTGTGATTATCTAAATTATAACCCTATATTCTCAGATTTTGGATTAATATCATATATTAGTAAGTAATTTGAAATATCAAGTATTTGATCTGTTGATTTGGAGTTTCCCGTTTGTTTTCCATAGTTAATTTTTTTGTATTTGTGAATTTCATTTTATCTCATGCATTTGCTTAACATAAACTATGTCTTCAACATTAACCCATTAACCCGCACAGAACTTTAATAATTTAAATACTTTTAGTTCTTTAACGTACCTCCTAAAATCATCTATGTGTGACATGATATTTAAACATTTGGGTCATTCCATGTCAAATCAACCCAAAAAAATAGGATTTGACACCCATGATCTCAGATTTTAATGAAACTTGGCATGTTCATTCCTTTCATGGATATAAGTAAGAATATAAAATAGTTTTTCTCAATCTCAAATAGTTTAATTTCATGCTCTGCTAAAGTATTTCAAATTTTGCAGTTATCATCGATTGGACAAAGGAAGTGCACTTAGTTCTAGAATATAAATCATACCTATCGACCAATGTTGATGACATTTTCTATGACAATACTTCAATAAATATGGAAGCCAGAAAAAAAAATAATATAAGCATAAAGTAATTACAAATGTTCTGAAAAAATCCTGAAGTGGTAAAATGCATTTTGTAAAAATTAAATATGGCGTTCCACACTAAGTGGAATATCATCAAACGATAAAAAGAAAATCACTAAAATATTTTCTTATTATTATTCTAAAAGGTATATACTATCACATGAAAAAATAAAATGTATGGTTTTTTCATTCTTTAATTTTTTTTCCGTTAAATACAAAAAATTGTTCAATTAAAATTTTAGCTAACAATATATTACTTTTTATAGTACAGCGATTTAATTTTAAAAACTATAAAAAATAACCCAAAGCTATTCAGAATGAAAACTACCTACATGTACAAAACATTCATTACTTCAGTGAAGGGTTTGCTGGGCAATATAAAATGAAATACAACTTAATTTTTATCACATGTAACTGCACACCAGTAACTAACATTAAAATTTGAAACATTAAGTTTTTGATCTGTTAACTTGCTGGCTTCAGTTTGTTTTCCATAGTTGAATTTTTGATTTGCGAATTGCATTTTATCACATGCATTTGCTTAATAAAAACTATGTCTTTAACAGTAACCCATGGACTGTCCGAACTTATAGCAGGCTCAATATCTACTTGGCTCATACGGAGAATTGTAGTGTTTGTCATTAAACTAGATGCAACATTAGCAAACTCTACTGAGTTTTTTACATTTTTAGTTTCAGATTTGCTCATAACTTCCATTAGAGACCAAGGATTTTACTCTTTCTCCCACCCTATCTACTACACGTTTGTCATGAGCTGTAGTAAAATATTTCCGCTAAAACTTTTTGTGAAATTTTTCTGAATGTATGTAAAGCAATCTTGACATATATATATATATATATATATATATATATATATATATATATATATATATATTTTAAACTGAGACGATGGATTATCACTGTAAATAATTTCATTTTGACAAATCATTATTTTTTATTATTATATCATATAATCTTATCAAAAGTGCGTATACAGAATTCATACCTTTATGTTTAGTATCGGAACAAATGAGAAAAGTAGTGCATATGTTTTTGAAAAATAATGCTGCAGTAAATAATTGAACAGTTTCTCATGACCACAATCCTGATTGAATTTTGTTTTAACAATCGCAAGAATAAGCCATTGCAAGAACGGACGTTTTCTTTTCATTAATCAGTTATTTTATTTTATTTGATTCATTTATATTCATTCTTTTTTTTTGTATTTCTTTCAATTAATTTATAATTTTGATATTATAATTTGTTTCTTTTTCAATATTATTGTTACTATTTTTATTTGTATTATTATTATAGTTGTTATCATTACGCTATCATATTTCTCTATTTTAATGTTATTATTATTATACTTAATAAAAATTATAAAAAAAAAATGTATATTACTTTGATTGTAATGCAGGCAGTGTTGGAAGATGGAACCTGCAGAACCTAAATGAACTCCCACAGTATAAGGATACTACATTGTGGAACAAAAAAAGAAAATCCATTCAATTCGTTCCTCATATAAATCCACAGCTTTTTAGCGATTTTGACCAAACTTGGCACACAGGTAGGGGTTGATACGGGGAGTGTCCTAGGCTAGGTCAAAATCATCTATCAGCTTTTTGTCTATCTGTTTTTTCCTTATACAAATCCACAGCGTTTCACCGATGTTGACCAAACTTGGCACACAGGTAGGTCTTGATACGGGAAGTGTCATAGGCAAGGTGAAAAAAATCTACCAGCTGTATGTTTGTTCCTTACAACTATATAATATAAAGTTGGTGTAGCATGGTACACTGGGTAACAGCTAGTTCAATATAAAAAAATAGCGATCAAAGGTTTTTTTTTAAATAAAAATGTGTAGATGAATAGATAAGTTACAGACTGATTGGGGACTTTGCTCCACACTCGAGGCTAGTCTACAAAAAAAATTCTATCAGGTTCGTAGGTGGATATCGTAGGTGAATTTTCGGAAGATTCGAGTGATGAAACCATAATACATTCGCGTATATAAGGGGGGTCTAAGGGGGCTGCAGCCCCCCCCCCCCCCTCCGAAATTGAAATTTTATGGGTATGTATGTCTCAAAAATAAATAAAATAAGATCACTTAGTTCAGAAAAAAACATTGTTTTATGTTTAATAGCGTTTTAGTTTGTTAGCTATTCCAAGTTCTAGATTTCTTAAAAATTAGCGACCAAAGATTTTTAAGAAAAATGTGTAGATAAAAAGCTCCCAGATAAAATATCACAAAGAAGCACATCAAACGATATGCCGCTCAATCATACTACTTGAGTTTCAATATCCGAGAGTACCAATCTGCCAGGACGATGGTGAACCATTTTTATCTTCAGATTGCAAAACATTGTGGTAATTTTAAAAACCGGCCACTTCTGATTATATTTAATATAAAACTGATGTATATACTTGTAAAGAAAGCAAATAGTACTTAGTAGTTCAAATTTTATTGTCACAGTTGCCACCTAAACTTTAGTAAAAACATAAGATATAAAATGCTTACTATACTTTAGTTCTAACATAATATTCATTGGAGATATATTTTTAAGGTAAAGGACAAACATGTAACAATCTATAGACACAGTTCCATTTCATTAGCTTGATATCGTTTGATATAAAAGGGCCAAAAAAAGAATATCTGGGACGAGGGGAGGGACCTTTCCTAGCCAGGTCGTATAACTTTTATAGGCATCTCCTAAATACGGATAGTTTATAGGCATCTCCTAAATACGGATAGTTTATAGGCATCTCCTAAATACGGATAGCTTATAGGCATCTCCTAAATACGGATAGTTTATAGATGACCTCTTTCTGTATGTTCATATTGAGGATTTTTCTTATAATACAAATTTCTAACTGCTTCGTATGAAGAAATATAATTTTCATATCTTTAATCATTGCTGTATTCAATTAGATTTCATATTCACTACAAACGCTAGTGTTTGAAAACTACATATTACCTGAAATTGTTTAACGCAATCATTTGATCAAAGGGAGTACCGTCCGTCAGTAGTTATTGTACGTTACAACTTGTTTTACATTTTCTCGTAGACTGTGTAAAACATATCGTACACATGTACACAGTGTAGTAACACACCGCTGACTTTAAAGCACATTCTGACTGAATGTTTAGAGCGACAACACTACGACTTTCCTTACAATATGATTGAATTACTCGGCTATGGAAGATGAGGTATTGTACTTGCTCAACAAGACCAACTTACTGACCAGATTATAACATAAACTTTAGAGGAAAAGAAATAAGCATAGACTATTTCTTCTTTACTCTACTTGATTCCATTATTCAAACATTAATATACATGATACGTATGTCTGTATTGGTATATGTGTGTATTTTTATGTGTATATGTATGTGAAAATAATCCACAGGGAATTTGTTATATATACCATTAATAAGTAAAAATAAATAAATAAATAAATAAATAAATAAAAACACACGACACAATGCAAATTTAACACTAACCTACATCTTATCACAAAACGCCACAATACGAGCCTAGCGAAGTTAAAATCTGTTAAATTTTTAATTTCTATATTTTTTTTTCATATTTGACTACATATTTGTATAATAAAATAAATAAGTAAAATTGTATTCTCCTATATCTATATGAAAAATGAACTATATAAATACAGTGTAATGTATATGTATATACTATGATTTACTTATGCAATAATGTGTTTGTCTGAACCAGAGTTGGGCAAACGTTAGCGCGCGCTAAAAGCTGATACCTCTCCGCTAATTTAGCGAAACTGTAGAAAGCCAGCGCTAATAATTAGCGGTTAGCGGCGGCAGTGCGCTAATAATTAGCGGTTAGCGGCGGCAGTGCGCTAACCGCTAATCTATTTATGAAATATCGTAATTGCTAATAGCTTAAGCTATAGTTACAACATTTTGTCACCTCAAAGTTCACTTCCGGTCTGCTCTGAGCAACCTCACTCCTGTTCCACTTCCGCTTCAATCTACAGGATTTACGATCACATCAATGTCAATTTCGGTTACTTCCAGTCGACTCATGCCTATCACTGGGTAACTCCTGTTCGATCTGGCTTACTTCCGGTCACTCACAGACAATGACACTCTGACACTCTTTAATGTAGGTTACTTCCGGTCCTATATCCATCCCTGGGTCGTTTCCGGAAGTACCCCAGGGCCTGCCAGGCACTCATGATAGACCGGAGGTTAACTGGCAGTGACCCGGAAGTAATTCTAAGCAACCGGAAGTGAAACCGGAAGTGGACCGAAGTTGTCCAGCTTCATCCGGAAACTGTCCAGGAGTAATTTTGGAGACCCGGAAGCCATTTTGAGAACCCGGAAGTGGCCAAAAGTTGTCCAGATTCATCCGGAAACCGTCCAGGAGTAATTTTGGAGACCCGGAAGCCATTTTGAGAAAAAAAAAAAAAAAGTTTTCTTGAATTTTTACATTGTTTCCTCATTTTTTTACATAGAGTATTTTTTTAATGCATTAATTAGGTATATTTTTCTATAAGACATTAATTGAATTGCCTCGAAAGGGAAAACAATAAATAATAAATAAATACATATTTATTTGAAAATAAATATGTAAGTTCCTACAACCTACCACTTGCCTGCTCCAAAAGAAAAAAAATAGAAACAACAACAATTCGCAAGGCTAAATACAGGAGTACATCACCCTCCTTGTGCGAACTTAATTATATACTTGTAAATATTTGTTTATTTAATTTTAACGTCCACCTATACACACGGATTTTTGAAGGCGTGTTCTTGCCGAGGAATCCCCTTTTCTAGCCTGAATAGAGTTGATGTTTCTTCGATAATCCATCACCGCTAGCGATAATCGAATCCTTGACCTTAGGCGAGGAGTGATAAAGCCTTAGCTGAAATAGGTAATTAAAATGTATTCTTCATCACCTGAGGTAATTATTGTGCACATAAAAAGTGCTAGTTTTAAAAAAGTAATGTTTATTGCAAATATTGTACTTTTAAAGGCCCGTTGGCGATGGTTAGCCGGGTTTCTGCTCTCCGTGCCTAACTTCTTGGGCTTGATTCCCACTAGAGGTTATGGCTTTTCTTTTAATTTTTTTTTTTTTTTTTTTTTTTTTTTTATTTATTTGAAATCTGTACAAAATATAAAATGTACAATGATCAAGTGTGTTGATACAGATATTGATATGTACTTTATATGATCAAAACGGAAAAAAAAAAAAAAAATAAAATAAAATAAGTACAAAATTTGGAAGAAGCCAACCATTGTTAGCACTTCCTAGTTTCTTTTAAAATAAGAAAAGTTAACAGATCTATCCTGTATAAAATGGTGTAATTCAAATAAACAGTACAAACGTTATAACCAGTGCCTATATAGTGAATGAAAGCTAAATACGAAAAGTTTTCTGATTTTTGTGAGTTCGGCAATATGCTGATAATGTACCTACTGATTAGTTGTTGAGCGTTATTAAGTTGTAGTAATTTACTCAGTTGTAGTTGGTAGTCGGTAAAGTAAATAACATATTGTAATACATTAATAAACATATCGAAAACGTCCCTGATAATTCGATTAATCACGTTCTTTAAGCATTACAGTAGAGTGATCTGATACTGTATTTATTTATTCAAAAAATATTATGAATAATTGTAATGTTACAATAATATAGTAAGAAAGTCCGACTCGCAGGAACTGCGTTATCTTAGCGCGGTTACATCTCGAAGAAATGGAATAGATTAGCATCACAAATCACAGGAAACTGACAGTAGTCAACTTGCACAGAAGCGGATAATTCTTAATCTGTATAAATCAATACAATGTACTGAAAACGTACTTGCTCTTTGGCTATGCTGAGAAGGCTCTATTCTAAACAACCAAAAATTCCTTGTCATTTTAAGTCTTGTTTTACTAGCAAATTCGTTTTACTGTTATAATCAACTGTAAATATGTGCTTCATGGCGAATAAAATTCCATTCTGTCGTGGGTTAAATCTTTCTATTATATAAGAAATAACGGTAACTTCAATTTGAAGCTATGAGGAAGGTTATATAGATGGAGAATTCAAAACGACCTACGTCATCATGATTAGCCACTGCCATCATGATTACCACAGCCACTCCAAACTTATTATGAATACCTTAGACCGTTTCTTAGCTTATTTTACTACAATACTAATTTTACTGATAAATGCAATTTAAACGTAGAAACAACCAATTAAAAAGTGAGATAAAGAAAGAGAAAAAACATTTTAAAACAACAAAACAAGCACTTTTTAAGTTTTAAGCGCTTATATCTCTCATTGACGTTGCCCCATCAAATATTGCTTCAGAACCGTTTTTGTAGAGAATCTAGTAAGCATTCGAATGGTCACTTTTCACTTATTACGATTTCCCAACCGTTATCGAGATATTTACGAAAAATGTATGGAGATCCGAAAACTTTTCATGTCTATTAATAAAATAATTTTTTTCGCATACTTCCTTATATCCAAATATAACCAAAATTTAAACATCTTAGTTGGGACTAATTTCCAAGATGTAGAAAATATTTCAATTGAATCCCGAGATTTTAAGTACTCACAAAAAAATAATGACTTACAAAAACATTGATTCCACTTATCTCAGAAAAGGTTAAAGCTATCGCCTTGAAAATGGTTTCATTCGTTTTCCTAGCCCAAGAAACCTATAAAACAAGTACCTGCAAGCATCTGAACTCAAAAACGTAAGCGTTACGATTTTTTTTGCGCGAATTTCGCCCCAAACACTACCTTCTTGTGGGCGGATTCTGCTGGTTAACGAACTTGACCTTTCAAATTAGACGACGGATTTTTGTACCAAATTTCGTCAAAATCGGACCATTTTTGAGCTTGCTAGAGAGCGAACAGACAAGCATATGTATAAATATATACATATATATTTATATACAAATTTTAGGGTCTGAAACGTGAAAGTTTCTAGTCGGCACTTCCGGATTGCGTCGTGAGGTCAACCTCTTAATCGGGTTCTCCCTATGGAGATAGGGAGTAACCGCGCTAAAAAACGCATGTTTGTCGGAAAATAAATATGAAATCCCGACTCGCAGGCACTGCGTCATCTTAGCGCATTTTCGATCATATCTCTAGAGTCATTTGGAAAGCTTAGAATAGAAACAGTTAATTTATTTTCGTAATCTTCGTTAATGTAAACAAACGTAAAAAATTATATCTCAAAGAGAAGCAATATTTTAGGCGCCACAACTGGAAACAGAGAGGAAATTAAGCACCGATTTCTCCGTAAATGTTCGCTAAATGAAAATTTCTATAAGGACCATTTTTGTAGAAAATTAAATAATCTTTCCAAGAAATTCTTTATATTTAGCATGATTTTCCAACTTGTTTTGAGCTACATAAGAATATATCCAAAAGTCCGATAAAAAAAAACAACTTGTTTTCATCATTTTCTATCCGTAATAGATAATGAAAAATAGAGGTCTTGGAAATTGGTTTTTCATTATTACGGATGAAAATGAAGAAAACTATTTTTTTTTCTTCGGAAGATTACGAAAATAAATTAACTGTTTCTATTCTAAGCTTTCCAAATGACTCTAGAGATATGATCGAAAATGCGCTAAGATGACGCAGTGCCTGCGAGTCGGGATTTCATATTTATTTTCCGACAAAACCATTGGTTATTGGTTGGAAATTGGTTTTTCATTATTACGGATAGAAAATGAAGAAAACTATTTTTTTTTCTTCGGACTTTTGGATATATTCTTATGTAGCTCAAAAAAAGTTGGAAAATCATGCTAATTGTCAATAATATATTGGAAAGATTATTAAATTTTCTACAAAAATGGTTCTTATGGAAATTTTCATATAGCGAACATTTTCGGAGAAATCGGTGTTTAGATATTGTAATTTCCTCTCTGTTTCCTGTTATTAGATGTCTCAAGTCGAAATACTGATTACACATGGGCCCGTAAGCCTAGTAACGATAAACTCTTAGTGTTACGGTTATTTTGTTTTTTAGCCCAAACGTATGTATAGTATATTACAATTTGAACCATTGTTTTTGTGATCCATTGGTTCTGAACGTGACATTTTCTAGTTGGCACAATCGGGTTACGTCATGAAGTCAACCTCTTAAGTGGTTTCCCTTCCTTTGAGAAGATAGAGAAACGAAACGCGCTAAAACTTATTTTTATCTTATGCGTCCGTCCATTTTACACTCTCTTTTGTTGAATAATATTTTGTCGAAAATGGTTAATTATGGCATTTAATATCATATATTAGACCCTGCGCGAAGTTCAATAATAAAGGTTACATTTAAGCCTAATTCAGTTTAAGTCTCCTTGGATACCATAAGAACTAACCATAAAGCATCATCGTCCTAATATTTAAGAAACATAATATCTTGGGTAAAGTTTTGTCATCACAAAGAGAGCTTGAAGAAATACATGGGCTATGAGACTTTTGATGTGAAGGATGAAAGCGGAGAAAATTAATACAACCAAGAAGGGGGAATGAGATACACATCCGCCAGTTTAAAAGGAATACCATGGATGCGAAAGGACATTCCCGAAGGCCAAAAGAATTCCTTCAATATCCGGGAGATTCCATTAGAAATACCCCTTAAAAATCCCATAACAGGGCTACTGTCGCACTATTTCAAAATAACTATTGAAAAGTGACCATATAAAATCCACTTATAAATAACACAATTATGACAAAGAAGAATTTATGCTGACGTTATTATTTAAACAATTAATAATAAACATAGAAGTTACTAATGATATAATATTACTTTCATCGTTCCAGAAATAGTATTTATTTATTTGTTATTAAAATTAATTTGTGTACATTAACCAGCAAAAACGGTCCAACTGGAAGCGGGATAGGGGCTCAAAGAACAATAAATAAAGACAGCCCTGACGTTCGAAATTTTTGTTATATTGCAACGAAACTCACACACCGTGCTCATTTAACCCTGGAACACTTATCCTAATTCATCCTACACTATTACTAACCTGTGTATCAATTTGACGTATACACAGGAAATGGCTCAGAACTTGATTATGAGGGATAATGGAGAAATCTGTTGTTTAAAAAATGATTATATATCAACATTAAATACACAAAAATACAAATTAAAAACATACTACATTTTAGAAATTAGTTTTCACAAACTAAAACGCTTACACCTAAAATAAAATATTTTTTATGAACTAAGTAATCTTATTTTATTTATTTTTAATGGTTTTATGAGACATTTTTACCGATCAAAAAAATTTCCGGGGGGGGGGGGTGCAGCCCCCCCCCTATATACGCCCGTGGCCTTTCACAAGAAATAATAACTGGAATAATAATAATAATAATACATAATATAATATCCCAATGCCTTCCCGACTTTTAAAATAATTGCTCTGTTAGCAATGTGGAATTTGCAATTATTTACATAATTAATTAATAATGGTGTAACTATATTTTAGGTGCTCGTTACTAACTCTGTGTCAAATTGATGCTATTTATAATGAGTTTATTACTACCTATATGTCAGAGTAACGTAAACTTAATGCTCATATTACTAACATTGCATCAAAATGACGTCGAAAAATTTACGTGCATTACTAACCTCTACGTCGATTTGATGCATTGTCTTCTGGGAAAATCAAGGTCACACCTATCTAATCACTCACTGAGAGGTGAAATCATGCTGGATGGGAGCAGGAGGAATTGCTCCAGGAATAGGTGGAGGGGGGGGGGAGACCGGCTCTACCCCCATTTAACGGAAGAAAATCACAATTAATTACAGTCATATGCGTCAATATGACGCAGGTTAGTGTTCCAGGGTTAAAGAAGATTTTTGTAAAGATTCAATTGATCTATTAGGAATGGGGTTTAAGCCGGACCATATTATTAATTGATCCTACCAGTCGTCATTTTTACTTCCATGCAACAAGATCATATGTGTACCAAGGGGCAAGAAACTTGTATTTTGAAAATAGTAAGAAACTTTTCAAAAAACAAAAGAAGTTTTGAAAAAAAAATGTTCATTGGATTTAGGGTTCAATCTATAAGAAAAATTAATTAAATATTAGTAATTGAGTCAGCTGCCCATTAAAAATATAAAAGAGCAAAGCTATACGTGTTTATGTGCTATTTGTGACCTAAGAAGCAATATAATAATAGTTCTTGGGAATTTCGTTCCTAAATAACTGTAGAGAAGAGGTAACATTCGCTCAATAAATACTAGGCTATATAACTAACGTAATTTATTATTCGTAAGCAGGCAAGACAAAATAATTTGAATTTCTTGGATAGATAAATAATACTAAGAATTTTCGATTAATGATAATAAATAAATAATATAAAATAAAAGGCATCTACTTGACGCTACACAAATAAAAGAAAGTTGGCACGCAGAAGCTGCATAACTAAGCACTTTCCTCAAAAATTACGACAGGTATGAGCAAATTAGTAATTTGGGTCCGGCATAAACCCCCTCTCCTAATGAACCAAATTAGTTTATTTATACAACACATTTTTCTCTTTAGTTGACCACAAACAAAACCGAATTAGATTTTGCTGATTAACGAACTCGTTCAATCGTTTGATGGGGGAGTACCAAGTCTCGCGGCAAAAACAATAACTCATATATATATATCACTGTCGGTGTCTACTAGGTAGGTAATGATTTGAAGATTTTTTTTCAAAAATTGCGTCATAAGCGCAACCTCAATAGCTACTTTCCTTCGGAGGAAAATTGGTCGGTGATGACCAAGCAGTTTTCTGCCCTTAAACTACCAATCCAACCCAACCTTTCAGAGGAAAGTGCTAAAAGCATGAAAAGGAAAATAAAAATTTAGAAAAATAAAATAGAAAATCATAATCAATTAACAAATATACACCATACAATACTTGCTCGTAAACAATGGTGAGTTCACTCAGTTAGATTAAGAAATTGTAATTATTTAAACCTAATGGCCAAAGGTAAACGACGTGCAGGCATGCCATCCTTGGTTTTATTGCACCAAAATTCGATTCACAATATTTCATTGTTCACAAAAATCTAAAAGGGGGGGGGGGGAAACAGGAACACTAAATATGTGCAATTCCTTGATTCAGAAGGGTAAGGGTAAGAGTAACCGGTTTTATCCAGCTCTGGTCTTACTTCTCAGTCTCTTCTAATGAGGTAGAGACAAAAGATTATTCACGGTTACGAAAAATCCATATACTAAATTTTAAAGATATTTTGCAGGCGTTAACCAAAACCTTTTTCCAATGTGCTTAGTTATGCAATTCCTGCGTAAAGGACATTTTTGCACTTTCTATCTACATTTTCTAGTTTTTAAAATATTATCCGAAATTTAATTTTAGAAAGAAGGCTAAATTAGTTACTTCAATTTTTACCGTTTTGAAATAAATTACCGCACGTAGTTTGTGATACATCCCTATTAAATATATGAATAATCATTAGTTCAAAGCCACATAGACATGAAACGTGACATTCTTTCGTAGATTCTTTTTGCAGGCTAAACCTCCATATTGTCAAAACTGTTTAAATTCATAATATCAGGGAAAACAATAACATAGAAAGAAGAATAATTTAAGAAATAATGACTTTAGGGCCCGAAGAAAAGGTGGTTTATGGCCAGGTCCAAGATGAGCTCCAAGTTTTATTGCTTTGAAGGTTACCCATTTAGAATTAGAGTTCTTAAGAGTATTTCTCCCAACGATACCAAAATGTTTAAACTTCCTAGAGGAAATTAACAAAAGGTTGTAAAAGGATAATAATGACATCTGGGAAATGAGAGAACCCGCTGCGACAGCCTATTCTGAGAGAAGTTGTATTAAGAATATCTAATGGCGTTTTGCACAATAACTTTTCTATTATTGCTCAAGTACTATTGAATATTTATTTATTTACTAGCTGATACCAGGCATATAGCGCTGAGCCTACTTTATATAAAATAGCTAAAAATTTCAAATTATTTAAATTAAGTTATATTAATAGTTAAAAATTTTGTTGGAACAAAAGAAAAATGGCTTCTAGGAGCAGTCCTGCTAAACTCCACTCAGAGTTGCCCCTTCTTCTACAACAGAAATTTAAAAGAAATTGTTCTTAACCAGCATGCATTTTTTGTACATTGCTTATACATATTTACAGAATTCAAGACATGTTTCACTAAATAGTTAAGAAATAAATGTGCTTATAGTTAATGCGAAATTAAAAAAATCGAAAATAAATCAGAAACCAAATATGTAATATTAAAATCTATTAACGCAAATAAAGATAAAGAATAGAAGAAAAAAAATGTTTTCCTACAGGGCAACTCAAACTTGGAACCTTGCAGTTATTGGCAACCAGACATTAGAAACCAGCAGTGGAGAGGATATCATATTTATATTTGGACTTCACTTGTCAAACAACTGACAATATGCCAGAGATGATAACCTCAGCCCTATCCTGGCTAGAAAAGGGTGATAACCTATAGATAACCCGTCCTAAAATTTCTAGTTAACAATAAATGGACGTTAAAATTTAAATAAATAGATGAACCATATTATTTTAAATGTATAAAAATAATGATTGAAGAATGCAAAATAAATAATTATTCATTAAATTAAAAAAAAAAATCAATCAATGAATAACTAAATAAATTCTTATTAAATTAAATTTTATTTGAATGATTATTGAATAAAAAATGTATTGAATAATTCCCTACTCCGCTAGACAGGGTTGTATGTGTAAACGGTCTTTTGCGCATGCGTGTGGTCCTGGCACAAGATGCGGGCTGATTCCATTACCACATAGCCCAGTCAAACGGTGGTTTCAAGCAGAAAGTTTTGGTGTAATTGTTTTGATTGGCTTATTCTATGTTTTTTGGGGGTGCTGAACACAAATCAGAAGTTTTCCGCCAAAAATGTGCTCGGCAGATATGAGAAATCAACAAAAATAATTTTTTTTAGTTGTTTTGAGCTTGTAACGTGCAAAGGAAGTTATTTACGCAAAAATTAAATCGGAAGTAAAATAAAAAGGACACAAGTGCCTACAATTTATGGCCCCAAACATATTTACGTACATCGCGAAGTTTCCACGCAAAAGAGCGTTGAAAGATGGGAGAACACTGTAATTTTTGTAAAAAAAAAAAAAAAAAAAAAAAAAAAAAAAAAAAAAAAAAAAAAAAAAAAAAGTAGTAAATGAATCAATGCAATTTACTCTTTTAGTGAATGAATTAATCATCAGCGCCTGGACGTTTAGCGTATTTATTTAAGTCCGGGTCTCTAGATTTGAGAGGACAGGCGCCAAGCGCAAGTCTTCATGCCTAAGCGCTTAACGGTTCTCCTCAGTTACGCAGTTCGTTCACTGCTAGTGTCGTTGTTTTCGAGTGTTTTCACAATGTCCAGTGACAAGTGCTTTATTTTTTTAAAAAGATCTGAGTGAGAATCTCGCGAAAGGGGCCAAGGAAAAAGTAGTACAAACTTTAGATGATACTATTAAAATAAATCTGTCGCGCAGGAGCTGCATAACTAAGCAATTTCCTCTGATTTTGGGTAGTGTAGACTGCATTCCTGAATATTATGCTTTAAATAACCTCCATAAATAAAACAATTACATGAATAGTTCTGCTCTATTGCATTTTGATCTGCCGCAGAAATGGGATACCCCCTATTGGGATACCCCCTACTGGGGGTCCCCCTAGTGGTAGGAAGAGCTCCTAGCGGCAGCTTTGCGAACCTTCGTCTGGCTGGCTAATCCTCTAGAAACATTGTACAAAGTAAACCCTCCATTTCGATAGACCAATTTAGTTCATGTTTACAACACTTATTCCTCATCAGATTACACGTTTCGTTACGAAACAGCAGAAATTACCACAGGTATGAGTACATTAGTAAATTGGGTCCAGAGTAACCCCCCCCTCCTAATGAACCAATTTAGTTTATTGTTAAAGCCAATTTTTCTCTTTAGATTACCACTACGCGTACTGAGTTTTGCTGAAATATAACCAAAATTACGGCTGGTAGTGGCGAATTGGCAATGTAAGTCCGGACAAAATTCAGTCTTCCCACTTTTTATTTTTTATTTTGCACTAGGCCTTTTAGCAGAAATGTGCCATCATCAGGTGATAACAACAAATAGAACCATGCATTAATATTACAGTAAAAGGGCAGTAATTAATGATCAGAATTTATAAAGCTAACGGTGATATTATAAATTGGAACATGGAATAGTTTAAATTGGAACATAACTTAATGGAATGGAAACTAATAGGCCCAAGGAACTGTCTAATTACAGTTTTTAATATATAATTACAAATTTATAAACTTAAGGTATGTCTAAATGAAGTTTAAAATAATATAACATTATATACTATTATTAATCTAGCTATAATACCATATATGTGTATATGTATCTACATATATACGCGCGCGCGCGTACACACACACACACACACTCACCTCCATACATATACATAAAAGGAAATATTAATGTATATGTATGTAAGTGAGTATGTGTGCGTATATATGTAGATACATGTACACGTATATGGTATTATAGTTATAGTAATAATAGAATATTATAGTACCGGAAAACATTAAAAAAATAATATATATATATATATATATATATATATATTTATATATATATATATATATATATATATATATATATTTATATATTCAACTTCTTTATTTTCTCTATTTTGCCCGACATGTTTCGTGCCGTTGTTCGCACCTCTTAAAGGGTTTTCCTATGCAAAAATATTTTTTTGTAACTCCAAAAATCAAATTTTGTACAATAATAAACATTTATCGATCCTCTAAATTACTTTAATTTTAAACAAATATTATTTGACGAAGTACTTTCCATTACCTCTCTTTAAGAGCTAATAGACTGAAACTAATATGTAAAGAAGTTGGCAAAATAGGTTGGAAATTTCGTAATGAAATTGAAAATAATTATAGCAATATTAAGGACAATGTTAAACCGACAGCCACAAAAAACAATATATACAAAATTCGTTGTAACGATTGCAACTCATGTTATATAGAGGAATGAGAACAACTATTGCAAAAACGAATTGTACAACATGCTAAAAGTATAGACACAAACGAGAACTGGACGACATTGACGGAACACGCTATAAATAATAAACATAATTTTAATTATACAGACGTTGATATTTTAAATACAGGAAGGAACACGTTAAAAAGGAAGATCAAAGGAAACCTTTCCATAATTAAAAACAGCAATAATTTAAAAAAATACGATTTGAAAAATGTCTATCAACATAGAATCAAGGCAATCACAACAATTACACAAAATTTTCACTTCGACCCCTTTTTGAGTGCCGTTTGACTGGGCTAGTAGGCAAAACGTCGCGGAGACATGTTTTGTTGCACCGGCTGGCCGGTGCGACATTTTTGTCGCAGCGACATGTGCTGCGACTTGTTGAAAAGTGTTTCCATTCTGCGAAATGTTGCGGCGACATGTCGTGCGACATGTTGCAAGGAGATTTGTAGTAATGGAAACGGAGCTTTAGGAACGAGTCTCTGCAACATGTATTCTCGCACGGTCGACTGCGACATTTTTTGTCGCAGCGACATGTTGCAAAGTGTTTCCATTCTGCGACTTGTTGCGGCGACATGTCGCAGGGCTGGTTTGTAGTAATGGAAACGGGGCTTTAGTACAGTGAAACCTCTCTATAGAGGACACCTCTGGGAGAACCAAAGTTGTCCACTATAGAGAGGTGTCCGCTATACAGAGGGGTTGGTCAAGGTGGATACGTACCGAATTTGTACATTTAATTCATGTTTTAATTAACCATTTGATAATTACGCATCACAAGTTTTTTTTAAGTATATAGAAAGATGTTCAATAAGTATAAACTTATAAAAAAAAATAATTACAAATATTTTCAGGCGTATATCCAAAGAGTAATGATGGAAGCTTGGATTCCTACTGAGTAACTGTTTCCGCAGTCACCGATGCCGATTCTCCACAAATGGCTCTAAATGAAATTTTGTGCCTGCCACGAAATTTTTCCAGTCACCCATTGGAAGCGTTAAATTCAGAATAGCCCAACTGTCCAGCTATCTCTAGTGCTTTTGCCTGTTTTCCCTATCTTAAAAAACTCAGCAACTTTACGCACACCACATTTTTCGTGATTAAAAAATGTTATCACGTCAATTTGTTCTTTAATTGTCAGAGATTTCCGATTAGACATATTGAAGAGAAAGCACGATATTTACTCAATAAGAGCTAAAAACCAACTGAAAATTGAAGAGAGGGAATGTGTTCGGAATGAAGTTTTGGAATATTAAAACAGTAATCTGCCAGCGGGAAAGTCATATGCTTCTGTTGAAAAGGAAGGGGTTCCTCTTGTGAAATTCCTAGGAAGATATTAATAGTCACTATTCTGTATATATATCTTACTCTTACAAAGAGTTTGTTATTGTTAACGCATTTTACTGGAAACCTACACCGATGGGAACGCTTCGATAATTTACATTAGCTGTAATTGTCCGTAGTAAGGAGGTAAAAAATCAGGTTTCTCTGTCCGTGTCCGTTGTACAGAGGTGTCCGCAATATAGAGGTTTATTTTACCTATAGAAAAATTCGGGACTTTAAGAAAATGTCCGTTAATAGAGGTTTCCGCTGTAGGGAGGTGTCCGTTAAGCGAGGTTTCACTGTATTTCAATCGCATTGAACCCCCGCAATATTCAAGAAGAAAATCGTTGAATTAATTTTTTTTTGTTTTTTTTTGGAATAAGTGTATTTATAGTACTATTGAAATTTCTATTAGGGGAGCGGAAATCCCTTTAACATATTACCTCTTTGTATTTCCTCGTCGATTGTAAAAATGAGTAGTAAAGATTTACTACCCTGAAGCTCAAATTAAATGCAACACTTTGGTCATGTGTTAATTTTAAAAATAGATATTTGAATAGTCAATGGTGAAAAAGCTGATACTTATCTACTGGAGTGTGTTTTTGATGGCGAAGTACAATTCACCGACCTGCAACAATTAAACATTTTATTAACAGATAAATTAATTGCATAATATCAAAAATCGCTCTATAAGTTCTGAAGGGCTTTTTGGTCGGTACGCCATAACATTCTTAATACTTCATCAAGGTTCATAAATTTGGCAACATTTAAAAGCTTTTCATTACTGTTACGCCGGAAAAATATACAATCTATACATATGTTATTATTTTTCGAGGACATTTTTGTTTAAATTATTTATCGTCCGTAATAGTTGTCACAAATATTCAATTGGGATGTCCCAATGTTACATCTCCACGGAGAATAAAATTATTCACTTTATTTTAATTCATCTTATAAATAAATCAGCAGATCAAATACCAATATTTTAAGTCGAAATAAAATGCTGACCCAAACCCATATTAACCAAACTACACATTGGACACACATTCCTGACTCGAGCATACCCAATGAATAGACAAGCCATATTAACCAAACTACGCATTGGACACACATTCCTGACTCGAGCATACCCAATGAATAGACAAGGTAGGCCTTCATGAAATTATTGTTACAGGATACTGACGGAATGCATACTACGCTATCAGCTGCACAAACCGACCGTACTATATTCCAGAAGTCCTAATCGAAAACAGCCCAGATATGAAACCATACTCCATGGCACATTTAAACAATGATAATATTGATAAAATTTAACTTCTTGAAACAACATAAAAATGAGGTAGCTATTTCCTTTGAATAACTACTCTTCACTTAATTTTTATTATTTGCTGTTACTTATAAAACGTACAAAAATGTTTTTATAAAGCGATGTTTATGTTGTCAATCTAACATATTGTTTTTATTATTTTTAATTATTCTTTTAATAATTCTGTATTCTTGTTTGTTTTTTTTAACAGTAGAAAGGATGCCAAACAAAAGGCTGGAATATAGATTTTTACAAAAATATTATTGCTGTTTCTTACCTAAATCCCAACTATTCCTTTACAGTCTAAAAACAAAATTTTATATGAACCTGTTGCTGTACTGTTTATTTGCTGATTTACGTGGGTGTGAATAAATGTGTTCGTTCGTACATTTTATAATTAAACTCGTATCTTAAAACTTTTCGCATCCTTGAGATATTTCGATGTCTGATAATTGAATTTTAATTTAAGCGTCTGCCTTGTTGTGATACACATAAATAATAAATATATAGTTGTTTTTTTTTTAAATCAGTATTTTTTAAAGATACTACTTTTATTTTCTCAAGATTCCTATCCTATTCCAGTTTTAAATTTTTAACTAGATAAGTCATCGGATTGTGTATTTTTTTTTTTTTTTACATTATTGTCTTACTCATCGCTATTTTACACTTTCGAGGAGGAATGGTATACGCCCAAGTTGAGAAGCATATATAAATAATTAATAATATGAATGCTTAGGATAGAATATATAAATTTAAATCATATAAGGATACGCTCATTACATTACGTATACCATATTTATTGTCTAATTCTACTTTATAATAAATAAAGCCGGTTTTCATTATAAAACCCACACATATATATGGGCAATTCGATGTTTTTAATTGCTTTAATTAAAAAATATTTATAATCTGAATGGCTTTTAACCTGGAATTGACGCCATAGCGGAAGGAAGCAGGAAAAACATGCAATGCAAAAAATACAAACGTTTAAATACTGCTCCTTGATATATAACTATATATATATATACTATATAATACTTCCTCATTACTATTGATGATGCGTAGAGAGCAACGTTTGAATTAAGCAACACGCTATTTACAAGAAAACCCATTTTGACTAAATGTCGTTTGAGAGCGAACTCTGATTACATGTCTGAACAACTCTCCTATCAGTCGCCTTATTTCAGATTTCACGACGGTCACGGAAATTAATTTTACGTTTAAAGGAAAATACATAAAATAGCAAAGTAACGTATATTATTGAAGAGAATGTAATACTCTACAACTCTATAACCGTTATTTATTTTTTAGGTGCATCCTTGAAGAGTTATCCGGTCAAAAAGGGCAAAAGAGTTTTTTTTTTCCAAAAATGATAGACTTTCAAGAGCGGATATTTCGAAAACTAAAGATATCTCGAAAAACTTGAATGAGTAGAACTTGTAGTAAATTTAATCAGCTTTCATTTGTTATAGAATGTCGCTAGGACGCAAGGTTTCCGAGATTGAAAACAAAAAAAATGGGACCTTCTAACCCCTCCCCCTCGCGCCCGGGCGGGGACTTTTGATATGTTTACCTCTTAACCAGCCCAAACAAAATTACGAGCCCCAAAATTTCCATCTATATCTCTTTGTTGCCTGGACTGTATGAGAGTCAATATGTGTACAAAATATACCCATACTTGAAAAATAAAAAACACATTTCCAAAACTATAAGATGTGCCTTACATGGATTATGAAAACTATCTTTCCAGCAATGGAAAGCTTCATTAGGTATTATACAGGAATAATATATTATTAACATAGACTGAAAAATATATTCAACCCAGAAATAAATAAAAGGATTTTGAAACTCAAGAGAGGATTCTGATGTAACAGGGAAGCAGAAATAAGTATATATGAAGACAGGGATATGAAGGACCGTCTTTCAAGATATTCTAGAATACATATTCATTTCGTATCCCCATTCCACAGCCTCTGAACAATCCGCTATTTATAGGGAAGCAGATTTGGACACTATTTCTTCTAAATAATAGATTTACTACTTGACCGTTTTGAATTCTGTATTTTTCAAATTTCAACATTGTTTGTATATCGTTGAGTTATTATCCTACAAAATAACAACTTTCCGACTCGCAGGAATTGCGTTATTAAAGAAAGCAGTTATTGGTAAGTTTTAATATTTCGTAAACATATAAAATTAAATCCAAAGAGAAGGAAGATTTTAGGCGCTACTACAGGAAACTGACAGTATCCTAAGCGGATATAACCTCATTCTAGATCTTAACTTTCGCTATTATACACTCTTACCGATATATTTCTTTATTTTGTACCTTGTTTTACTAAAATACTCATTACCTGTAAAATGAAATTTTAAGAAACAGCCAATTAAAAATTAAGGTAAACAGAGACTAAAAGCCGTTCAAAAGAATAAAACTAATATTTTGGGAGTTTTAAGCACTTATTTCTCCGATTTACGCCTCTCCAACGAAAATTACTGTTGTGCTTTTTTATTAGAGATTTCAGTAAGCTTCCGAATGGCCACTTTTAACGTTAGGAAATTTCCCAGCCGTTTTTGAGTTATTTTAGAAAATATGGGAAGATCCCAAAACCTTTCATGTCTTTAAATGTTTTTTTCGAGTACTTCCATTACTCCAAACGCCAACAAAATTTAAATATCTTATTTATTTATTCATTTGGAGAGCTCCACATCAAGGGTGATCTGTCCAAAAGAATAAAAAAAACGAAAAAAAAGTGGATCTGGAACTACTCAATCAATCGTTTTTGAATACCCAAACCGAAAATTAGTTAAGAAAACTAGCTGTGAATAATAAATTAGTTTTTTTATGTGTATTTTTATAAGCGCCAAAGCTAAAAATATTTTCAGTTACATAATTACTGGCACATCAAAGATTCTGAGATATAAAATTTCATCATGGCTGTAGCTTGAGCTGCTGAATAGGAGAATAATCCTTTCTCGATAACTTTTATGACCTTTTGACGCTGTATTTTTACATTTTATTTCTTTGGTTTCTATGTGTAATATTTTTTAAAAATACTACAATTTTTAAGACTTATGATGGGCTCCAAATTACGGGTTAACCTCTTCGTATCTGTTACTAAGAAAGAAGAAAGCTTTAAGTAGATTAGAAGATTGTTTAATTTTAATTTGTTCAATACACGGTAAAGTTCCGGTGCACAGTGGTCCAAATCCAGCCATCATATGGTGCAAAAAATCGAAAAACCCAAAATATTTTAAGAAATACCAAGACATGTCTAGAAGGTTCTATAGTAACCATATATTTCATTAATAAAGAATTTTTAATTTTGTGTCCGTTCATTTAGTCTCTGAGACGGTTCAAAGATGGCGGTTCTATACATGTGTGCTCAAACATTATTTGCAACCCTAGGATACTAGTCAATTAATATGCCATAATATTTTTTTTTATTTTTATAATTTTTTCTGTAATAAAGGTACCATAGATGGACTACATAAATATGACAAAACGATCGAAATATCTTGATATGAAGTTGGGTAACAGATTTTTAAAGTTAAGTATTTTTTAACACGCCTATGTGAAATTTAGAAAGGTTTTAAACATCAGCATCACGAGGAATCACGGAGTTATTTGTGTCAGTTTGTAGCCTTAACATTTCTCTAACAGAATATGTAAGGTTTGTCTGCCCTTCGGTGCCCCTTTGGTATTGGGAGGGATTTTTATGGGGAAAACGTAGGCTCGGTGCGCTGCCTGCTGCGGTAGTCCTGACCCTCATATGCCAGCAGATGACCCCTACCAAGAGGTCATCTGCTGGCAGTAATTTGGGTCAGTATTCCTTGTGTTGTGCATGAGTGAAGGTCTAGTGCACATAGATTTCTGCGAGCCGATTTTTACTGAGAAATAAAGGACAGATTTTGGTAAATTCCTTTTTTTTTTAACTAGGTCATTTATTGTGCTGTAATAAATGAAACTCTGATTTGCACCGTTTTTAAATGAAGACAATCATCTATAATGTGCTACATCTTGTGAAATATTTCCATGAAAAAGTCTGAATAATTACTTAAAATTATTATAGAGTGACATTTTTATTTTTGTGTAAAAGTATGAAAGTCTGGGCACTGGGGTTCTATACGTATAAACTGGCACTTTGAACGTGATAAAAATTGTTAAGTGTTTTTTTGTCACTTAGTCCATAATAGATTATTGATCTTCAAATATAGAAGTGCCATTACCGAAAAAATAATTTAAAAGACACCTTTTTTAATTTTTTTTTTATTTATTTATTCTTTTTTTTAATGAGAGATGCTACGTAGAAGAGATTTTGGAGAGCTCATAATTACTTCGAAATCGTTTGAAATTTTTTATAGAAGGGCGGTCCAAGCATTTGGTCTTACAGAAGATGACCGTGTTAGAAAAACACTCAAAATTTTATATTCAAATTATATGGCCAGATGGAGGAAGACTAACAGGGATAAATCTAAATTTGAATCTAAGTTTTCATCGTGGTTGGAAGTAGTAATTATTTTTCTTCCTGGCGAAGTGGATGCCATTACCTTCAACAAGCTCGGGGAAAAGGGGTCGGCCTCTCAACCCCACCACAACCTTCTCCTATTTAGTCATATCCCTCCCAACACCTTCTCCACCCTTCAATGAACATCATACAAGATTTAAACAAAATTCTTCAACGAAAAGCAATTGAAAAGCTATGAAGTACCTCCCCTTCTCCCTCTTTCCCCCACCCCCACCCTTACCTATTTTGTCATAATCTTCATAAAACACCTTCTCAACCATTCAATAAACATCATGCCGAGTTTGAACGCAATCCGTCCACTCAAAGTATTTTTTGCACCATGATGGCTGGATTTGGACCACTGTGCGGTGGTTAGAACATAATTGAAAGTCATGTTTCAATATAGTTGTATACTTGTAATACGTGTACAGAAATGAATTTGTAAAATGTGTCCAAATTCAGAATATGATTCGCAACTCTCAAGCCTTAGCCAACAAGGTGCTGTCTTTCCTGTCCAAATTAGATGACGGGCTGCGGTGAGTCGGTGGCAGACGCTATTTAGAAGTATCCTCTGGGGTTATAACTTTAAGGAACCTTGGTGAGATTTTGTCCGAGTTTCCTTATAACTGTAAACTGCTCCTAGCCGTTTCAGAGACTGTAGAAGCGTTTGCCTTCCACGAAAAGTACATTTAGTTCGAGAGCAGAAGCCAAAGTCCTGGAAAAGCCTTTGCAACATACCTTTAGGATAGACTGCGAATATATATAGCACCTCTAAGTACAAGACTTAAGCCTATTAGATTTTTCGGATTGTTTCAGCCAGACAGTATGTCCGTGTGAAGTGTGTTAATGCACTGGGGTTTGTGTCTGATCGAGATAATTCTTATAAATTTAGAGCAGTCAGATTTTTTCCACGGTTACATTGAGGCACGGCTGGGTTATGAGTCTATGAACTGACGATTTTTCACAAAAATAAGTGTTGACAAACGCTTATGATTATTATAATAAAAAAAAAATGATACCGTTCGCATTCTGAATGTAGTTATTATTGAAGATTTATAAATTATAATCTATGACCCTCATTTTAATTTAGTACACTCAATTACCATAACTAAGAGGTACTTCATAATAATTAGATATTATATTTATATTGATTTCAATTATTTCCAACATGATTATTGATTGAGCTAATTCCTAGTAGATTTAAGTATTAGTATTGATTTTTCATGTTGCTTTGGTCTCTATTACCAATCAGAAGTTTTTTTAAAGCGTTCTGGAGGGCTAAGGTCAAACTTTATATTTACTAAGAAAGCTAATCAGGTTTTAAAATTAAACCTGATTAGCTTGTCTTTTTTACTATAGTAACATTTGAAACTATGTAAATATTATAGGTAATCATTGTTTAAAGGTAGAGATAAATAATGTGTGCAAAAAAATAAGATCAGTTTTCCTACCTGAATATTCTAAATTGGTGCTAAGAGTGTTGTTTAAAATCTACCTAAAATCTCCTAAATGAATGGCAGTAGATAAAATCAGGTAATGACATAAGCCGTTATTATTTTAAAAGTTAGTAGCTGTTGTCACGAAACGTTTTTAAACAAGTGGAGATTTGCCGATATGTGCGTCATGGAAGAATGATCCCTTGAATAAAGTTACTCCGATAGCGTTTTGATCGATGGTTTTGGGAAATTTTACACAAATTAAAAAATGCTAATCTGTGTCATCAGATCGCGAATAAAATGGCTAATAGTTAAATATATTCCATGTTACTTGTCTTCTATAAATATGAAGTCGAATTTCACAATCAGAAGGCCCCTCAATTCACAATTCCGTGAATTTTTTGTTTTATTCTCAATTTTTTTTTATATTTAAATAATTGCGAATATTATATATAGACTTTTTTTATTTCACGACTAATACATTTCTCAAGACAAGTTGGCAAAAATAAGATTCGTGTTTTCATTGAATAACAACTCCGAAAAGGCCTAAATAAGAAAGGACTTTCTTTGATGTTAGCACAATTCACTAATTATCGGTTGATTTCCCGCACAGACGACTCATCCAGCTCGAGCCTTGGTTAGGTGTTGGTGGGAGGGCGGAGGTACGTATGTTACATTTTTAAGCATCTTAAGCATTCTTAATTCCTAAGCATTAGCCCCCTTTTAACTTATGGACGATTTTAACAGCTTACACGAAACAGCTAAATCTTATCCACGCAGATGAGCTGAGATTTGGCGTGGTCTATGTAGCAGAGGACTGTCTTCCAATGATTAGGCCTATCAGATCGAGAATACAATAATCGGCCAAAGGCTAATAGTTGATTATTTCTTTTTTTTACTAATTGAAAATTTACTTGAACATTAGGTGAAATAGAAAAAATTCTGATGGAAGATTCTTTTTCTACATTAAATATTCCTCAAGGTAGAATTATTATAATTTTTGAGACGGCTATACTACAGCCGTGAGGCAACATTACATTACAAACTTATTTATTTTCTGACACGATATTGCTTTTGAAGTCGTATATCCCTGGAAACGCAGAACAGATTATAATGGGTATGGAGTTGTCTCAAAGTGAATTTAGTACCTTACAATTTGCATTACCTTTTTAACGAAGTAAATAGGGACTTCGTTTTTCGCTATTAAAACGTTGTTTTTAATTTTTCCTCTCGATATTCTGTCCCGCACCTAAATCGGGATTCCCGCTACTGCTTCCACTCCCGCGGTCCCGCGCCGGCTTGAGAAAGCGTTAATATTAGAAAGAGAATATAATTGAAACCAGATGTTTTTGAAAACAGACTGTAATTTGAGACAAGACTTTGAAATTCCACGAGACATGAACGAACCACTCCGTGATAGCAGTCACCATATCGTCGATACAAAAGCAAACTAACGAATATGAAAATCACCACTTTTCAGAGTGTAAAAGTATTTATTCATAACTTTTTTTTGGACAGTCAAATATTCGGCAGATTTGACCTTTTGATAGTGGAATACTTTCCCTTTAATAGAGTAAAGTCAGGTTGAAGAATTTGCCGTAAATAAGTCCAGCAGAAATTATTAAAGATGGACAATGAAAGATGCATTTTTTCATATTCATTAGTTTGCATTTGTATCGACGATATCAACGCTATACTTACCTTTCTAAAAGACAACAATATTTTTAACAAAATTTAAAAAAAACCCAGACCAAACTTCTCAAATAGTTAACATGTGGGTGTAGTATGGACTACAACAATTAATTTTCTTAATTATATATCAACCTGTCTTTGATTGTCTAGACGACCCGAACTGTGTTTTTAATATCGTCTTTGAAAGGTTTTAATAATAAATGAACATCACTCATGACGTGATTTATTCATTTATTCATCATTCTTATACATAGGATCCTCCTTGTGTAACTGTGATTGTGATAGTCAAATTATGCAAAGAACCTATATTGTAAATAGAAACTGTTGTGATTATGTATAGTCATATTGTACATAGGAACTATTTTCTTCGTTATTTTTATTTTTATATGTTTGTTGTTAAAATTTTTTTTTTTTTTTTTTTTTTTTTTTTTTTTTAACGGCGCATCTACATCTTGGCCATTAGCGCCGGGCTATCTACTGGTTGCCACCCTTTTCTAATGCCAACAGCACGTGGTCGGTCACCCATTCAGGTACTGACCACGCCCGACGCTGCTTAACTTCGGTGATCTATGGGAACCGGTGCATTCAACGTGGCTATGGCCGTTGGCTGTTAAAAATGTTTTGTTTTTACAAATTAATTTTACTTTTAGCTGTCTGTTATTCACAAACTCAATTATATAATTAGATATAATAATTAGATTAGAATTAGATTAGAATTAAAGATATATAATAAGATTGATACACACTATAATGTAATTGGATTCATAATTATTATGTAATATGTTAATTATTAAGGATTTATAATTATTTTATAAGATGTTAATTACTATGGATCTATAATTATTATGTATTTCCATTTTATATGTGTATCTGGGTGAAACGCTGTCAATGCGGGGTGCTCATAACTAAATTATAAAAAAAAAAAAAAAAAAAGAATCCATACAGACGTGTGTTATGAATCAAACAAGGTAAATAATAACAATTTACTGTCGTTTAAAATGTAAAATTATTCATTATAGTGTACACAGCTGAACATTATTTATCGAATACGTAATGAAGAAATTAAACACAACCTTTTATGATTGCTCTAATTAAAAAAATAAATATACATTCTTTGTACTTTCCACTTTTGAAATGTAAACAAGAAACTTTTCTTAGTGTTTGTCTTCGGCTTCTGTTCATTGCATTGAATACTACAATTATTTTATGGGATATTATTTTTACAATACATTTTTTTTTTTTGCGCCATCTGAACACGTTCGTTAAAAAAAAAAAAAAAAAATATACTTAAAGTCGTTTCAAAATTTGAATTGATATGTATTATTTATTTAAATTTTAACGTCCATTATTATTACCTAAGAATTTAAAGACGGGTTATCTATAGGTTACCACCTTTTTCTAGCCACGATTTAGCTGATGCCTTTTCTTTATTCTAAAACAGGCTAAAGTAGTCACCTAAACACTCCGCCTGAACGAGTATATATTCCGGCCGCCTGAACAGTCTTACCTGACAGACCGACCGGAATATCCAGGTCTAACTGACGGGCCTGCCTGACAGTGTGTAGCCTGCATAAAGAAAAGCCACTCGGCACGGAGTTTAATTGCTCTCGCCTTAGCACCCACAGCCGCCGTATATACATATATATATTATGTATATACCTTTCAAAGGGGTAATTTTTGATATCCGATAAATCATTCTTTTATGAGTGCAGCCTTAGTAGCTACATTAATCCTGGAATTAACTAATAAAATTACTCATGTAACTAAGTGATTGTCCCTCAAATTACTCATGTAGAATAATAACGACTACTTTGCTAAAGTGATGCTCTAACAGTCCAAATCGTCAATGACTCAATCTCGGAAAAATAATACCGGCTGAGTTCTGAATATATCAAATTACTTTTTAATCTGTCTTGTTTGCATTAAAAGCAAATTAGATGCCTCGTTATGATGCGATCAGCTATGGATGGGTTAGGGACATACACAGAGTGGATATCAAACTAATTATTAAGCAATTACTCTAATTAGTCATCATCATTATCCCAAAATTATATGCAAATGTATGAATATATTAGAAACAACCACTGCTATTGATCATATAGAAATTTCCTAAAATAATAGTTTTAAAAAATAGCTTAGTGCAGTTTTGGAGAACCTTTTAAAATTAAAAAGATTTATTCATTAAGAGCTTACATAAATGCTTATATATATATATATATATATATATATATATATATATATATATATATATATATATATATACACATACATATATATATATATATATATATATATATATATATGCGTGTGTGTGTTGGTCTCTTGTATTAGCTTTACCACATTGAAGAATATTGCTCGCTGTATATTGAGCTTAGATTGAACACGGATCTTCTGATTTTAATTTATCCAATATTTGTATATTAAATTGTGGAATTAAAGTTGCCTGTATGGCTCGGTTTTCCGTGTGGGTTTTTATAGATCTACATTTATATGTGGTTAAAGGAAAATTTTTTGGTCTCATCGACGACTTGGCTATGAAATTGGTTTACTGATTTGCCTAAAATCCTTCTCGTTTCATTCGATCACAGGATTTGATTGTGTGATCGAGAATTCACTGTGCAAAATTAGGATATAAGTTACGTCAATATTATTATTATATATATATATATATATATATATATATATATATATATATATGTATATATATATATATATATATATATATATATGTATATGTATATATATATATATATATATATATATATATATATATGTATATATATATATATATATATATATATATATATATATATATATATATGTATATGTATATATATATATATATATATATATATATATATATATATATATATGTATATATATATATATATATATATATATATATATATATATATATATATATGTATATGTATATATATATATATATATATATATATATATGTATATATATATATATATATATATATATATATATATATATATATATATATATATATTATTTACATAACAATGACTAGGTAATACAGGTATCCCAGAAAGCATTTAAATTGACGAACAAAAAATATTAGCTACTAAAAGGATATCTCTCGATATTGAAATACTAACTTTTGGTGCCTTCTGTTCCACAATTCTAAGACACCATCAAGAGAAACAGGTTGCAGACAAAGGTGGCTATTTATTTATCGCTTCAATAGATTATTGATTACAATAACGTACTTCAGAATACAAAATTCTTTAAACATATTTTCATAAGACAAGGATTAAAAAAGAACAACAGAAGAAAAATAATTTCAAATAACCATTTTTATACAGACACCATTCGGGAGAAAATACCTTTTCCTGGGAAAAATACGATATATTTTCACGGATAACAATTGAAGAGTATACCGGGAAAGTATTGCAATTACATCCTATTATTAGGAGGATGCTGATGAACGGGACTCCATTTTCCAGCTCATATAAGAAAGGACACTCAAAATTGCCTTTCATGTTGAAACGAGAAGGTAGCGTGCTAGGCTATAGTTTGTGTCATGTCTCAAGGTGATACGGCAGTCAGTCACTGTTGATCTGCTTACTCCTATCTGCAATAATTGGTTTACTTCAAGAGGAATAGCAGTGCATTTCCAGAGATCATTTTGACATTAACATAAATTATATTGTAAATAGTCTTTTGAAGAACTTGGTGCATTTAGGTTGGGAAGATTTCTGTCATGGAACTAAATTATCCTTAGTTTATTTATTGGAGAAAAAAAATCGCTACTAAGCTATCCTATCCGCTTAGTTTTACCTAAAAGTGCATGTTTTGAAGTTGCTGTACTTTAAATTAGCGACTCAATTAATTTACGAAAAACGAGTTTGCCATTATTACTTTCTGCAGAGAATTGTTGAAGAGCTTGTGGTAGTAAGTAACTGAACATTAACAGTGAGATCTCCCTAATATCCAATGTAAAACTGTATACATTTATTCGTTATCGGCGGTAATTTTAATTAACAGTGTTGTTACTTTATTCAACTCAGCACTCGAAAATTCATTTAGAAGTATACATATCTCTACCAATTGAGTAAATCATGACTTTTCTATAGTGAATACTAACCGTTTTTCACGATTTTTGTAATTTAAAACCCGTTTATCTTCCAAAATAATTATGCTATCGAATTGGTAGTGGTCTCATGGACTCAGCACAAAAAAATACCTCTCAAGTGATACCAAAAGCAGAAAGATTGAAAGACCTAGAGGGGTTTCCCCGAAATCGGGCGTTTGGCACCACCGTGCGTTGTACCATCTAGTGATAAAGATGTGTTGTATAACTAAGACAAATAGGTCTATAAAGAGTGCAGATTTATTCTGAAGCCAATTTCTTTTAATTGCTGTTAATACCATTTTTCATTTATATGCTTGTGTGTTGAATCTCTTTGGAAACTTTGGTAAACAAATTATTTGAGGGAGATTTTGTATCTAATAGAAAAAGTAAACTATTACTGACAACACTTTGCAATGGTCACACCAAATCGATACACCTACGTACTTATTACTAGGCCCCCCACATGAGACATGTGGGTCATACTTAGTGTTGAATATGTAATGTCGCCTATTTAATAAACCCGTCACGCAGGAGCTCCTTAACTAAGCACATCTTCAAAAGATGGGTAGTGTACACAGTACTTCTGAATAATTTGCTTAACACATTAATGGTGGGAGTCGTAGTAATACTAATTATCACGACTGTAGCTATATATATATATATATATATATATATATATATATATATATATATATATATATAAATTCTTTTTGATCTTAGGAGGCATGGGGTCGTTAAAGCAGTCTTCCTGTCTTCATATTACTTTATTTTATTTTATTACTTCATATTACTTTATTTTCGCACCTCTTCAGGGGCACTTCTACAACAAAATATTATTTTTTTGTACATCCAAACAAATAATTTTCTATTATATAGAAGCGAACTATAAGATCTAAGGGATGCTCCACTAAATGCATTAAAACATTACCACATTACGTTTTGCTGGTTAAGAAACTCGTTCAATCGTTTGCTAGGGGAATACTATATACCAAAAGAATTGTGCCGAAAACACTTGTACGTGTATCGTGTTAACACACACACACACACACACATATATATATATATATATATATATATATATATATATATGCACAAATGTAAATAAATTTTAACTGGGGTTATTTTTAATTTCTACTCGATAGGATCGATGAAGATTTGAGGAAATGTTTCTAAAATTCTGTCATGAGTGCAACCTCAATAGCTATATTCCATTGGAATGTGCTAAAAGAATAGAAGCACAAGAAAAACTAGAAGAGCTCGACAGAAGCAATGAAAGAGAATTTTCACAGCTGACAGAACGTACTTCACTTCTGCAAGGATATAAAATTACCAGTGTAAACAAAACTCATCTGTCTGCTAATGAATCTTCCTAGAATTTAAGAAAATGAAAGAAAGAAACAGAAATTTCAGTTTCCGAAAATGTTTTGGAGAGAAAGTTGAGAGTAAAAACTGTGACTTCTAATTGGGCCAAGTGCTCATGAACCCTCTAGAGAAGGGGAAAAATGTAAAATGAGACCATGTTTTTTAAAAAAAAAAGAAAAAAAAAAAAAAAAAAAAAGAAAAAAAAAAGAAGAAAATGTTTCCTCCTTCATTCATGAGCACTAATTTAATTTATTCATTTAAATGTTTATGGTAATTACCTACCTTTAATGTAACTTTTTTTTGTATTCCATAAATTCTTAATACAGACCTCATCAAGCCACCTGAGCTGGTACTCTCCATTATATAAGATAGAATTTTATTTAATATTCTAGCCTATATTAACTAGAAACCTCGTTAGCCATTTTACCCGTTCTATCCGCGTTAACTTCTTTTCTTGTCGGAAAATCTATAGCGACTACCCGATGGTACTATTTAAATGAGCTGACGAACTATAAATAACATATAAAAATCTGTAGATTTTTCATAGCCAGGGGTCTCCCTGTGGCCTGGCGGGGTCTCCCTGTGGTCTCCCTGGGTCTCCCTGTGGCCTGGCCCCGCTGGATGCTTGTTCCAGTCTCGCTTTTTCTGGTTTACTTTTTTTGACGATGGCCTCGTTGAGAAATTTCCCTGCTACACCGCGGGTGTATTGAAGGGAGGCAACCTGCATACCTCGGCACTTATGACTTGGAAGCAGATGCTCCTTAACAAAAAAAAAATAAATAGATTTATATCCAGACAAGGACAGAATCCATATACAATGGTAAATTTTGTATTATGAAATGCCTAACTTTGTCTAATATCGGTAACGTTAATATTCTAAAAGATTGATACGATATATAAAAAGGCCGTCACGCAGGAGCTGCATAACTAAGCACTTTCCTCAGAATTGGGTAGTGTCGAGTGCATTCCTAAATAATTTGCTTAAAATAACCTATATTGATAAATAAAATAAAAACATAAATATCACCTGTTTCAATTCAATTCAAACATAGTACAAATTAAATCCCCCCCCTTCCGATAGACCGATTTAGTTCATTTTTACAACACTTCTTCCTTATTAGATACCCAGGACGTATACCGCGTTTCGTTACAATACAGCAGAAATTACGACCGGTATAAGGAAATTAGTAATTTGGGTCCGGAGTAAACCCCCCTTCCTAATGAACCGATTTAGTTTATTTTTACAACACATTTTTCTGTTTAGTTGAGCAGAACGAATACCGAGTTTCGTTGAAATATAACAAAAATTACGACTGGTATTGGCAAATAACTACTTTGGCTCCGGAGTAAACCCCCCCCCCCTCCGGATGGACTGATTTTGTTGGTTAACGAACTCGTTCAATTGTTTGATTGGGGAATACTACATACCAAGTTTCGTGGGGATGAAACTAAAACTCTGGCCGGTATCGTATATAACACATATATAACTATATATATATATATATATATATATATATATATATATATATATGTATATATATATATATGTATATATATATATATGTATATATATATATATATGTATATATATATATATATATATATATATATATATATATATATGTATGTATATATATATATATATATATATATATATATATATTTTTTCACTTTTTCTTGTTTCTTTTTCTGGCAGGGGGTCAATAAAGTAGTACACACTTTTTTCACTTTAACTACTTTATTTTGTATGTTTCGCCTGACATGTTTCGTGCCTTTTCGCACCTCTTCAGGGGCTTTCCTATTCAACAATAATTTTTGTAAATCTTGTTGAATAGGAAAGCCCCTGAAGAGGTGCGAAAAGGCACGAAACATGTCGGGCGAAACATACAAAATAAAGTAGTTAGAGTGAAAAAAATGTGTACTACTTTATTGACCCCCTGCCAGAAAAAGAAACATGAAAAAGTGAAAAAATATATATCGGGTCATCATTCACCAGAATTAATATGTATATATATATATATATATATATATATATATATATATATATATATATATATATATATATACATAAATTTTAACTGGGGTCATTTTCGGTGTCTGCTAGGTAGGATCGATAAAGATTCGAAGAAATTTTTCAAAAATTCCGTCATGAGTGCAACCTCAATAGCTGCTTTCCTTCGGAGGAAAGTGCTACATAGAGACTTTCAGTTCCTAAATTCTGTTACCAAACAAGTTAGAGGAGAGTAGTGCTACAGTAATAGGATTCAAGTATATCATTATATGATATTTATACGACAAAGTGCTATTAAGAACAATAATTCACCACTTCAATAAATTGTCGAAGCTATACCTAAAACAGGAGCTATCATAGGAAGGAGTTCGTCTCATTATGAGACATAAACTGCAGCTTAGCACGCCACCATGTCATTCCGTAGAAGGCAACATTGCTAGAGGAAATGTCCAACCCATTTCAGCATCTAGCAGGAAATGGAGCCTTTTTCAAAGTACAGTAGTCCATGGTGTATTTATATCATGGTTTTAATATAGATTCCAGCGAGATGCCTTTATTCAGTCATATTTAACATACCTAGTCTTCATTAATTAAAAGTCCGTCTCGCAGGACTGCATCATCTTAGCGCGGTTCTGTTCATATCCCTAGTCTAATTTGGAAAGATTAAAATAGAAGCAGTTATTATTTTGGTTCCACCAGTCTTTTTTTTAAAATTAATTATTATAATGGCGTGTCAACCCTTAAGGTCACTAACGCCATTCCTGTGAGTAGTAAAGTCTTGAAAGGCCATGATTTACAATCTTACCTGGAAGGGTCCGCTACACTAGAAACAGACCCTCTAGTGACAAGGTCTTGGAATCTTGGAAATCTATATTTCTAACAATAAATTGTTTTTGTTATTTTACTTAACAAGTTTTATTGTCAAATACATTATCCAACTATAAGCAATTAAAAAATAACAAGAAATAAAACAGACAAAAAGAACCATTGGAATAAACGAAATCAATTAATTTAAAGCTTTAAGGACTTTTTTCTCCGATTGACATCGCCTAATTAAAACTTTCTTCGGAACCTTTTTTGTAGAGCATTTAGTAAGCTTCCGAATGGTAATCTTCCGCTTCACAAGATTGTCAACGGTTTTCGAGATACTAACGGAATTATACAAAGTTACCAAAACTTTTTTTGTCTGTTAATAAAATATTTTATTCTAACCCTTCCTTTACTCTAAACGTAACAAAAATTTCAACATATTAGTGTTGATGAAACTCGAACATGCAGAAAATGTTTCAACTGTATCCCATAATTCTAAGTACCAAAATCAAAGACAAAGAACCCTCCCTAGGAAGGACGCTAGGCAGTTGAAAAGCTATATATCTTAGAAATCCATATCTCTAACATTAAATTGTTTTTCTTATTTTTCTTAACCTGTTTTATTTTCAAATACATTATCCAACAATAAGCAATTAAAAAATAACCAGGAATAAAAAACAGACAAAAAGAACAGTTCAAATAAGCAAAATCAATTACATTAAAGTTTTAAGCTCTTATTTCTCTAATTGACATCGCCTAATCAAAACTTTCATTAGAACCTTTTTTTTAGAGCATTTAATAAGCTTTCTAATGGTTTTCTTCCGTTTACCAAGATTATCAACCTTTTTCGAGATATTAAGGAAAGTAAACAAAGTTACTAAAACTTTTTATGCCTGTTAATAAAATATTTTATTCTAACCCTTCCTTAACTCCAAACGTAACCAAAATTTCAACATATTAGTTTTGATGAAAGTAGAACATGCAGAAAATGTTTCAACTGAATCCCATGATTCTAAGTACCCAAACGAAAAACGGTATTCAAAAAATATTTTTCCAATTTTCTCGAAAATGGTTAAAGCTATCGCCTTGAAAATGGTTTCATTCGTTTTCCTAGCCCAGGGATCATATAAAACGAGTACTTAGAAGCTTATGAACTCAAAAACGTAAGCGTTACGATTTTTTTGCGCGAATTTCGCCCCAAACGCCATCTTCCAGTAGGCGGATTTTGCTGGTTAACGAACTTGACCTTTCAAATTGGACGAAGGATTTTTGTACCAAATTTCATCAAAATCGGACCATTCGTCTTCTATCTAGAGAGGGAACAGACAAATATATATATATATAAATAAATATATATATATATATATATATATATATATATATATATATATATATATACAAATTTGAACCACCGTTATTTTCGGTCTCTAGGGGTTCTGAAACGCGAAATTTTCTAGTCAGCACTTCCGGATTGTTTCATTGTATCAACCCTATAAGCGGGGTTCCTCCCTATGGGGGAGGGAGGAACCGCGCTAAAAATTGTACAAACACAATATGAATCAAAAATAGAAATTATGTTTATACTAAGAATATTATTAATTTTTTTGGGTGGGGTCTTTTTGCGAAGACCACATCCAGTTACTTTTGAAGTAGCAGTAGTGATTGTATCATTGATTCAGCGCATGCGCATAACTCCTTTGCCATCCTATTGGAGGATTCCGATGACCAATTGTATTGGTTCTTGCTGGGAGTAAAGTAATATAACCTTCAACAGTGAATTAGCTTATGTTTATGAAAAAGCTCTGCTTATGTTATTAGTAGTGTTATGTAAAATGGGCTTTTTACAATTAGTTCACGATGTTCCTAACAAAGAAAAAGCGATTGGTTTCTTACTCGGAAAAATTAATAGAATTCTATTAATTTTAGCGAGTTGGATAGACTAGAGTCACTAAAATTAATAGAATTCTATTAATTTTAGCAAGTTGGAACTAGAGTTTTGATACCTTCTTGAGCGAGCGTAGCGAGCAGAAATGCATAGCAAGTATGCCCATAATGCTAAATAAAAGTAAAATATCCAAAAAGCGTGAGAGAGAAAAGTAATAAAATATGTGTGTTTACAAATATCATTCTTTATGTTATCCTTCATAACCTGCAAAACAGTTAACTATAATGCTTAATAACTTTTTTCGTAGTTGAGAGAATTGATTTTGATCATATTAACCTTTTTATTAATAAATATTGCTTGCCATTATCTAATATGAATTATAACCGTAGATAACGAGTCAAGTAGTAATAGATAACCAGCAAAGAACCTGTAAGCTAATCAGTAAGCTTATCACCTATTACGAGTAACTGTTATAAATCACTACTGCTACTTCAAAAGTAACTGGTTGTGGTCTATGCAAAAAGACCCGTTATTTTTTTTAATTTATTTTCTTCAGCCCCACAACTTTGGCGATGGAATCATTTATCAGTAATATCAGCCCCAGTAAAAAATAAATAAATAAATAAATATCAGTAAAAAAACGCATACAAAAAAATTAAAGAGACAAAATAATAAGAAATAACGTAATAAATAAAAATTTAAAAATAAATACCCCAAAATAGTTAATATAATTTTTTTTTACTTTTTTTCTGGACAAATGTCAATTTAAAGCCTGATTGTTTTTAGAAGAGTTTACTCAATTATATTTAATGTTTAGAGGTTTTATTAAATTTGAGAGTAAATGTTGTAAGTATTTAAATGTTGGAATATAGTGTAGGTGTCAGGGCTACCTGGTGATAATTATTCAAATAATATATCTGGTATTTGCAAGTTTTCTATTAGTTTCTAATCAGTCTATCATTATGTGTTTCACTTTATGTTCTTTCTTGCAATGTATGCATCTTGGTCTGTCTGTCTTTTGCATTAGATGTCCGTGAGTCAGTAATCAGTGACCAATTCTAAGCCTGGTTATTACTACTTCTTCCCGTCTTGTGAGGCTTCCGTTAAACCAGGCTTTAGTCGTGTTTTAGTATGTCTTGACATATTTCAAAATTTAGTCAATTCAATTTGCCAGTCGTCTAATATGATGCGTTGTGCTATGGTACACAAATTTAATTGATTAAATTGCACTAGAAGCATATGTTACCCTATACATGAAGCAAATTATATATTTGCTGCGAAAAAAAACGGTGGAAATTCGGAATATCAATGTTATGATGTGGGGAACCTGGACATTTTCGGACATTTTCTCGGAAATTCCTCGAAACAAAGCATTTAACGCTTCAGATTCAAAAACTAATAATCCTGAACGAATGAATTCCAGAACAAAAATTACCGATTTCAGTTAAATGTAGACAGAAGGTCAGAAAGGGAGGTTCCACAGGATTCTTATCTAAATAGCAGAAACACCACACAATTGTATTCTACAGAGGGTACTACAGACAGTGTAATTAATTTAATCCTACAGCGGACAGACACTTCTTGAGTGTTCTAGAGAAGAGTCGATTAGCTTACCAGCGAGCAATTCTAGTTTGAAAGAAGACGAACTACTCTGGTTCTCCTGACCCCGAGAATCCACTGAATTTATTGAATAATTCCTACAAATCAGAACGCAGTTAGGTCTTGATACGGGGAGTGTCATAGGCTAGGTCAAATAGGTCTACCAGCTGTCTGTCTTTATGTTTGTTCCTTATACAAATCAACAAAATTTGACCGATTTTGACCACCTGGGCACACAGGTAGGCCTTGGTTCGAGGAGTGTCATAGGCTAAATCGTCTAGGAATCACAGTTCGGAGGTTACGGGCTCAGTTACAGATTTGCGTTATTAGATTGCAATAATACTTATGTGGTTTCTAATTTAATTTTGCTTTTCTAGATGCAGAAAGTAGGTGTACCATGGCTCGCCGGGTAACAGCTAGTGATTAATAAAATTACCTCCTGTTTTACCGCGTTTTCCAACTACCTCAGTAGGAAGGAAACCCATTTATGAAATTGACCCCAAGAGGCACAAAAAATTTCAAGTTTCAGAATCCGTAGATCACGATTATAGCGGTGGCTGGAATATATCCAGATTCTACTGAATAACGAACTTGGCCAAAGATTTTTGTACTAAATATAATAAAATTAGGACCATTTTTAGCGCAGCTACGGGGCGAACCGGGAAATATATAAATGTATACACAGTTTGTTAACCAGGAGAATTAGTTCACCGGTACACGGTTTTTGGGCGAAATATTTATGGCACTAGTGATAGGAACGGTATAGCGCTAATAAAACGCAGTTCTAGCGAATCGGACCTTATTGGAATAACTTCAGCAAACAACACTCGTCTGATTAATGGCATAATTTCTATAGAATTAAATGTAACACCTGTTTCTGCCCCTATTGATAATGTCCAATTAACACAAAGCTCCTCCTATTTCCATCCCGATGTGAGGTTGTAACGGCCTCTGGGTCCGTCCTCATGGCTATATATGGTTAATGTATGATTTACGACTATATGGTTGTCGATATAATAGTGTTCATATCTCTGTCATTCGGGATTTATGTTTAGCTATCATACTTGGACATTATTAATTACATTTTTAAGGTGCATGCTATTGATTATGTGTTCTTCATTACTAGTAAATTGCACCACTGAATTTTTATATTTTTTGTTGTTCTACAAAATTGTTAAAAATAGTTTTTCTTACGTCACTTATATCTGCGTTCACGGCTACAAATAAATATTGTTGTAAAAATAGCGCTAACAATGATACTAATGATCACCACTTGCTAGGAATTGTTTTTATTTTCTATTACTTTAAACGAATTATACTTTCGGCAGCCAAAAAAGAACACTTTTAATATTCTTATCACACTACCATTGTGTTCTAACAGTCCTCCTTAAAAATTACTCCAAAATTTATGTTTAAAGATAATATTAATACATTTATTTTTCTTTTCTTCCTCCTTTTAGAAAAATAAATATTACATATATCAATTTTAAGATGATTGCCGAGACCTAGAGAATCAATAAGAAGTAATTCCTCGAAAACAGCTAGCTTGTTTGATAACAAGTAGGTAATAACAGGTCTTATTATTTGAAGGTAAAATGTTGTATTCTTTGTTCAGTAAATTAGTATCGTAAAGCCAATTAATTAATTCGAAGATCGTGATATTTTGACATTTGTTTGTCGACCAACTCTCAATCAACAAAAAAAAACAATATTTTGTCGTTGGGTCACTTTTTATATTGATATTGAAAATTTAAATCATTTTGTTAAATATTCAGCCAAAAATAACACTGACATTAATAAAAGAAACTTATAGTTTCAACTTAAAATCTAACAAATCGGCTTGGTTAACAGAATACCGGTGAAAGCACCTATCCCGACTTTCAGTGATTCAAACTAATAAAAAAATTAACAAAACGGAATTACAAACTTCCATTCCGACTGTTATGAGCATAATTTCTAATGATGCTCTGTATTTTCTTTCGATTTCAAACAAAAATGAGGCATTTGCTTAATCTGCGAATGATGAAATGCAGCCATCTGCGAATGATTATTAGCGATTGTAGGATTATGATTACCTGAGTTGGAATAACAGAATTTTATTTATGCCCGATAACCCTGTTTACAGAAGCTGGGTCAATAAGGATTGTTTGTTTTAGCAAATTGAAATCTACCTCGGGGACGTTTTAAATACAGTATGTATTTATTTATTGACATTCACAATAGCAATTTGATTTCTTTAGTGATAAAATATTGGATTACAGAAAATTATTATTAAAATAAATAAATTCAGATCAAAAATGAAAAACATGACATACTAAGTTCAATAAAAATAATCAAGATCGTTTTTTAAAAAATATAATATAAATATTATAATATTAAAATATATATTAAGGTATTTTAGCATGGGTGGTTACTATATAATTGTGTTAGTTTCTGTGGTTAGTTGCTTTAATATAGTTACAATAATACTAATAAACCTAATACTTAAGAATATTTACAAATCTTGAATGACAATAAAGTATTTATTTATAAAATAACATAATAGTGCCAAACTAATACTAGTGAACCACAACACTAGGCCAATAACAAGAAACATTGTAGCACCTAATAACTTAATAAAATTATTTTAATTTTAAATTAAACTGAAACAATAATAAATCGTTAGGAATATTTATAATGCTCTACATAATAACTCGTTATAAAAAGATGATTGCCAATAAACAAGTTCAACCTCATTTATTTGAAGCATCTGTTTTGAATAATTTTACTAAATTAATGGTACTTCCGTAAATAAATCATTCAAATCAAAAATAATTTATGTATATTCTAATGCAAATATCTTTAATGAAAATTTATTTTAATAACCTAATTTTTTTTACGACCTAAGTCATTCTTTCTCCATCTTATATTTGAATTTTTTTGTAAAAATAATTTAAATATAATAATAAGATACGGGGGGAATTAAGATATTTTTACAGAAGACACCAGCATTTGAGATTAACAAGAACACGGATTGTTGCTTTATGCTGAGATTTATCTTTATTCGGTAAATTATTCATTCGATTCATTATATTTAACTTATTTATTTTGTTAATGCTCAGCCTCTATGGCGAATAGCATATATTCCTCAGTGTGAGGCGATGTAGGCAATGCACCAATCGATGCCATTCCAAAAAAAGTCCGACTCGCAGGAACTGCGTCATCTTAGCGCGGTTCCGTTCATATCCCTAGTCTAATTTGGAAAGATTAAAATAGAAGCAGTTATTATTTTGGTTCCACCAGTCTTTCTTTTTTTTTTTTGAATTAATTATTATAATAACGTGTCAACCCTTAAGGTCACTAACGCCATTCCTGTGTGTAGTAAAGTCTTGAAAGGTCATGATTTACAATCTTACCTGGAAGGGTCTAGAACACACTAGAAACACTAGAAACGGACCCGCTAGTGACAAGGTCTTGGAATCTTGGAAATCTATATTTCTAGCATTAAATTGTTTATCTTATTTTTCTTAACCTGTTTTATTTTCAAATACATTATCCAACTATAAGAAATTAAAAAATAACAAGGAATAAAAAACAGACAAAAAGAACAGTTCGAATAAGCGAAATCAATTACTTTAAAGTTTTAAGCTCTTATTTCTCCGATTGACATCGCCTAATCAAAACTTTCATTAGAACCTTTTTTTTAGAGCATTTAATAAGCTTTCTAATGGTATTCTTCCGTTTAACAAGATTCTCAACCTTTTTCGAGATATTAAGGAAAGTAAACAAAGTTACTAAAACTTTTTGTCTGTTAATAAAATATTTTATTCTAACCCTTCCTTAACTCCAAACGTAACAAAAATTTCAACGTATTAGTTTTAATGAAAGTAGAACATGCAGAAAATATTTCAACTGAATCCCATGATTCTAAGTACCCAAACCAAAAACGGTATTCGAAAACTATTTTTCCAATTTTCTCGAAAACGGTTAAAGCTGTCGCCTTGAAAATGGTTTCATTCGTTTTCCTAGCCCAAGAAGCCTATAAAACGAGTACTTACAAGCTTATGAAGTCAAAAACGTAAGCGTTACGATTTTTTTTGCGCGGATTTCGCCCCAAACGCCATCTTCCAGTGGGCGGATTCTGCTGGTTAACGAACTTGACCTTTCAAATTGGACGACGGATTTTTGTACCAAATTTCATCACAGTCGGACCATTAGGGAAGCCAGAAATGAGCGAACAGACAAATATATATATATATATATATATACAAATTTGAACCACCGTTATTTTCGGTTTCTAGGGGTTCTGAAATGCGAAATTTTCTAGTCGGCACTTCCGGATTGTTTCATTGTATCAACCTTATAAGCGGGGTTCCTCCCTATGGGGGAGGGAGGAACCGCGCTAAAATCATCCATGTGAGTAGGTATGTTAAGTTAGATGGATGTAAAAACAAATAGATTGAAAATAAATGAAAAATACAAGAAATAAATAAATAAATATATATATAAAATAAAAATGTTTGTTCTAAAGAAGAAGATTGTAATAAAATGTAAAGCATAAATCATTCTGTATCGCTGTAGTTTATTGTAAGAAGAAGTGAATTGGAATTCTCATGATTATGTGACCATTTGCCCCAGGTTGTATGTGAAGTCTATATTTTGTCGAATATGTTATTGTTTTTCAAATAGGTCAGTATTGTATCAATATGCTGGCTGCCTTCAGAAAGTATATCTGTCAGGTCATGTGAAATGTCCAAGTTAGTCCGTAACCGACAGTGTGTTAATATATGTTTTACAGTAAGGTCTATGTTACAATTTTTACATTTCGGTTTGTCAGTCTTTGTCATCAGGTACTCATGGGTTATAGATTTAACTTAATAAAACAATGATGTTAGTGAGATTATCTGCTACGTCGGCTCTGCTATGAAATGTTTACTTGATTCTTCAAAGTATATTATGTTCAAATAGATCCAATTTATGTTCCAGTATATGTTTTAAGCTGGTCATGAAAGTTTTCCACCTGTTAATCTTAGACCTCCTCTGTCTCTAGCCTCTCGGATCTGCTTGGTATTCCTTTCGGCTATAGGCACACGAGGAAGTAAGCTTCTTGTTCCTCTCGAAGAATCGTGAATATTCACAGATAACGGTATTGCCTTCTCCATCTTTAGACATGTCTGTGATGTTTGACTTGACCATTCTATTACTTCTTGAAGAGAATAGCTTTTCCCTGCAATGATTAACTTATCCAGGATTACCTTTGCTCGAATATTCTCTCTCCTAGCTTTCCTCGAGTATGGAATAATTTCTTTTCTTCTAGTTCTCACATCTTCAGAATAATCTTCAAATATAGCAATAGATTTACCTTTTAATGTTTTTGTTGCTTTCAGTATTTCTTTTTTTAAACGAAGTGTAGTAAATGTAATTAGAATGGGTCTACTTTCGTTTTCCTCGTTGCCAAGGAGTTTTATGTAGTCTATTTCCCGCAAACTAACAGAAACTTTTATTATATCATAAAATATTTTCAAAACTGTTTCTTCCAGATCATCATAACTGTTAATTTTTATGTTAAAAATAATGATATTTTTCTTCCTCTTTTCAGTCTCAACGTATTTTTTAAATGAATCTTCTAAATGTTTATTCTTGGTTTCTAATTCATTAATCCTATCTTTTAGGGAAGGTATATCTTCTTTTATGAGATCCGTTATTTTAGTATTATCATCGATCTTTTGTTCCGAAATTTTAAAGCGTTCTCTAAGAGATAGCGTTTCTAGTTTTAGTTCTGCTAGATTTGATTTTCACAGAGTTTTTCATAATTGCCTTTAATATTTGATCCATTGTCACAGTTTGAAGATATAGGTATATTTGTTTGTGTATATTTCTGGTACAAACCAGCTAATGGTCTATCAAGAAGAGATAGCATAAAATATCCTTTGCTGTTCAAAACAAAATAAACATAATCCCAGGAGTTCGAGTGAATTCCGTGAAGTGATCGGTGCTTTACCATCCACTAGATAGGCAGCTGTTGTATTGAAGTCGATGAGCTGAGACAGTTATAAAGATTAAACTTAGGATACGTCATAGTGACGTCACAGAGCACGTGTACTAAGCATGCAAAATGGCGTTTTAATATGTGATTAAAGAGGATTTTTCTTTTAAATGTATACTTTAATGTGATCATCTTGTTTATCTCCTTTAGCAATTATGCGAAATAAGGCATGAACATTCTTAAACATATGGATAACTACCTTTCCTCCAGAAATCCAGATCATCATTGGTGAGTACCAGCAAGTTCTTCTTAAAATCACTAAATTCTTCAAAATGTAGGATTAAACCCCATATTTTCTATTATGCAAATTCACACTCTTTAAACAACACGTCTACACATTTTTTAAACTTACTGATATAACATTTCACTTTTGAAACACTAAACATTTACTGAGGACAGAAATCGACATGCTTTCTCCTTGTAACCTTGATAACCTCCCCCCTAAAAGATTCAAATCTTGTAAGTATTAAATAAATAAATAGAATACCTATATATTTTATACCTATATAATTTTAACATACACCAGTAAATTATTTCCAGTAAAAAATACACAATTTATAAGGAAATTTATGTTATAATAAAATGAATAATATATTAACTACAGTAGAACTTGGATAATTCGTAAAAGTACCGATAAAAATGTTCGAATTATCCAAAATTCGAATTATAAAAGTTTTTGAAAATAAAGGGGTAAAAAATCATATTTTCACATTTTTTAATTTAAAAAAATACATACATTTTATTTAAACAGTAACAAACATTTCATAAATTGATGATTACGGACATAAGTAATAAATAATTTATCAAAAAACTAAAAAGAAAAGTCTATTGCTTTGAAAAAAAAGTCACTTTCATGGGCAAGAATTTTTTTTTTATTTTTCAGGTAAATTGATAAAGTTTTAGGAGGAATTCCAAAGTCCTTTGCAATTTCAGATGTTTTCTTTATTCGTTTTTCAATTTCTTCAATCGCAGCTATTTTCTCTGACAACGTTAAAGTTTTATAACTTCTAGGCTTCTACATCTTAAATCAGCAACTCACTGAGCTGCACTGTACACCAGATATTCAAGGCACAAACAATACAACAGATCTAGGCACTGCCATCTTATAACTGAAATGAAGATGGGATAAGAAATGAAGATGGGAGAGATGGAGGGAGGGAATTCTAGGATAAAACGACAGGATGTAACTACAACCCCTGGAAGGGAGGAAGCACGACCCACCACTTTGCAGAACTCCTAGAGTCCAAGAACTAGACTATGAGACCGCCGGAACACCTACATCCGTATCTCAATATCTTTCTTACCCGAGGAGAATATTTTCACAAGATTTAAGATCGAACGCCTCTCTATCCTCTTTCCATTCGAGGTACAGACTCGTCAAAAATTCGAATTATCCAAAATTTTATTCGAATTAACCAAGATTTTTTTACATTGTTTATGCCCAAAATTCTAGGGACCGAGAGAAATATTCGAATTAAAGACAATTTCGTATTATCGAAGTACCAATTATCCATGTTCCCCTGTATCTATATATGCAACAGGAGAAGTAATATCAAATTATTGGAGAATTTATATTGTTAAATGGAGACATTATGCTATGAAATGTGATATACGCATGTTCTTTTGTCATCCACCTAAGCACAAAAATATCCTAGTTTACAAAGCCGTGAAATTAAAGAAGTAACCTACGGTTGTGTAGAATACCAAACTAAACTCAATTTTAGAATTTAGTCAATTCCTGAATGTACTCAATTTAGAATGTAGTGGATTCTAGTACATATAACCTGAACTTTATAATATACTCAATTCTAGTATGTAATCAAAGCTTGTTTAACGAAAATTCGAGTATATATAACCTTAATTCTAGAATGTACTCAATTCGAGCATGTAATCAACTGTAGTATGTATTATCTTAATTCTAGAATGTACTCAATTCGAGTATGTAATCAACTGTAGTATGTATTATCTTAATTCTAGAATGTACTCAATTCGAGTATATATAACCTTAATTCTAGAATGTACTCAATTCGAGTATTTAATCAACTGTAGTATGTATTATCTTAATTCTAGAATGTACTCAATTCGAGTATGTAATCAACTGTAGTATGTATTATCTTAATTCTAGAATGTACTCGATTCTATGTAATCAATTCTTTATTCTAGTATGTAATCAATTTTAGCACGTGTAACCTCAATTTGAGAACATACAACCTCAGTTCTGGAATGTACTCAATTCTAGTTTATATGACCTCAATTCTAGAATGTACTTAATTCTAGTATGTACAACCTTAATTCTAGTCTTTAATCAATTTTAACATGTCTAAGCTGAGTTTAAAAACATATAACCTTTATTCTGGAATGTACTAAGTTCAAGTATACAGGGCGAATCGCCAGTTAACGACAATACTCCAGGAAGTAAAACTAGACAAAAAATTTAGTTCAACACCACCAACCACGCGCTTCTATCTAACCCCGTTCCGTACATAGGCCGTTTTAAAGGTTAATTAGAAAAAAAAAAACAGGTGTTTTTAAGTACTGCGTATATTTTCTCTGTTTGTACACATTGTTTTTAACGATTCATGACATTTATCATATCAATTCAAAAAGTATAAATTAATAAATGCTTCTTGTAAGCGACAACTTTTCGAAATTCACGACTCTTCCAAAAAAAAATAATAAATAAATAAAAAATATGCAGACTACCGTATCTTACAAAAGTTGCAAAATTTAATCAGCTTTCCAACGGTATAACTTAGATTATCTCGTAATTTCATAATGTAATTTGAATTTTAGAGTGAAAAAAACATCAAATAAATAAAGAAAATATTATGCTTGTTTTCATAATATTATCGAAATAAATAAAACTTATACTAGAAGAAATTTATATTTAATGATTATGGTATGTCTTACATCAGAGTGGAATAAAAAAGAAAAAAAAAATACATCAAAAATTCAAACGCGCATGCGCATGCATGGGTTCGTTCGTGCATTGTTCACGAATTTACCCAATCTATTTAAAAAAAAAAGAAAAAAAATCAATTTAAATATAGCTTCTCTATAAAGCTTTAACATGATATTTTTTCAGTTTTATTTCGTAATCATAATAGGTTTATAAGGTTTGATTTGAAGGAACTCATCATTTCTTTCAGCCGTAGAAAAGACTCAGTGAATACAAAAGCTTAAATGAAGGGACAGGGAAGTTTATATTTTATGGAAAATCGTAAATATTCAGCGGAACAGCTTAATCTACACCATGAATAAGTAGAACTCTTGCTGATAATGTCTTAAAAAGGTTTATTCCTTAACGAAGTTTTGCTATTTAAAAGTAAACTGGGGAATAAAATAGGTTTATGTGCTAAAATGTAGACCCAATCTATTCCGAACGCCATAAAGATACTGATAAAACGATGAACCAGAGAATTTAGTAGTTTGTAATAATGAGAAACGTCCAGTTCCTTGTTTAAAAAAAATATATTATATATATATATATATATATATATATATATATATATATATATATATATTTATTATTTACACTATTTTTGAATATATTTGGATTAGCTTATACAAGAAATATTACTTTTTTTTGTACTGTTTTGTTTTATAAGTGCCCTCCCTACATGTTTTGTGGCCACCATGCCACCTCCTCAGGGGCCATTAAATCCTAAACAATTCTTTAATACATCTTTTCTGTTAATCCAATAATATATTCATAGTTAAAATATTACACACAGTTACTTCATTCACATCTAAAATCCTAATGTTTTTCACGATATTATACATTTTTCCAGTGTGCTTACCCGTCTCGTCACACATATTAACACTGAAACCAGTTTATCATCTGTTAGAGGGTCTCCCGTGGTCTAGTGGCTTGCGTTGTAGATCCATAAGCGGAAGATGGTGGGTTCGATCCCCACCGGCGCACAGTGGTGCGCCACAAAACTCGATAACATTTGATATTGTTGATTTAGAAACCTGAAATTGTGCACACTTACCAGTCTTATAACTAAAATGAAGGTATTGATGTCACTCACATGACAAATTTTTTTGTGGTCGCCCCCGCCTCTGAACTGCACTCGGCTGGGCTCTGGGGGTCAAAGCCAATTAAAAAAAAAAAAAAATACATCTGCTCCTATCTCAGCCAACTTTTTTTTAAAATTTCAGCACAACAGTTTAAGATAATTTCCTTAGAAGTAACGAAATAGGCTCATCGGCTATTGGAAATTGATCCGTCAAGTACTCGCACAACGAAAGTACACTTTTGTCGGTTGAATTCAACAAGGACACAATTTTTCACTCGGATCACTTCAGACATTATTTGTAGTCATCAATGACTTGAGTACTGCAAAAAAATCCGTCTTCGATTTGAATCCAATGTTTACATAGAGATCACGCGCGTCTGCCTGTTAGTCATTTACCGAGTTCGTTCACCTCTAGCGCCGAAGTAGGCACTCTTGTGCAGCTAATTTCAGTCTGGGGTCTTTCTATACATGCCCACGGAATATAAAGCCCGAAATTAGAGAGACACAAAAGCCATATGACAAAACAAAATTTGATACGTGTAATTCTTTTACTTTTTCAGTATCCACGTCTATGAAGGTGATTCGAAAAATACAAAAATATTTTTTTTGCCCTTCGAACATCCCATTAAAACAAGAAAAAACATGCATCAACCTTATCGGTCTGAAAAAGTAAAGTTGAAGGAACGATTTTGGTACATGACGATTTTGGAAAATTTTCTTCGTTTCTAGTTCTTCAATGATTAACCACCGTCCTGCAATCAACGGTGGGGGCCTAAAACTCTAGAAATGGCACTCTCAACGGTATTTAACATATATTTAAGGCGAATGGGCTCGGAGAAAATACTTCAAAAAATGAAGTTTTGAGCGCTTTTTGACCACTGTGTGGCGGCAGGAATTTTCTCATCCCTGGATGTCGGCGCTAATGGCCTAGTTGTCGAAGCGCCGGAAAAAAAATATATATTATCTGTTAGAGCGGCTTAGGAATCAGAAGATTATCATATCTTCTATAATCTTTATAGTATTATTTTAAATCGATTATTTTATATTTTCTGATGTTTTATATAGGTATTTAATATTTTATGTATTTTTTTTTCTTTTTTTTTACGGCGCTTCGACAACTAGTTCATTAGCGCCGACATCCAGGGTGCAGCGGCGTATTAACACTTGGACTATTAACGCCGAGCTTTCTATACGATTTAAAAATGTTATTTCTGTTAAATTTACTGAGTTTTTGTATAGATTTTTGTTTACTGTGAATACATTATTTAATTTTCCGCTTAATGTTATTTCTGTCCTCGTCAACTTTCTCTATATTGACAAAATCAAATGAATGCCTGTTGTTAAATGCCTGGGCTGAAAGAGCTGTTTTAATCGTTTTTTTGTCAATAATTTCCATCCTGTGTAATTATATTTTTTAATATTTGTAATAATTCTCCTATGAAGCAAGATTTACTAGAATCTCTACATTTAAATATATAAACATTATATTTTGTGTTCATTTTATTTATTTGGTCATTAATTTTCTTTAAATTGTTAACAATTATGTTCTTATTTTCCAGTCTAAATTACAAAAATTGAGGGATCTGAATTGATTATTTATTTCACGGTAGTAGGTATTTCTCTTTTATCAGTATTTCTTATAATAACTGAAAACATGAGAAAATTGCTTCATAAATATTTGTCGATCCTTTACCCGATACATCAGTGTCAATGTTAAATAGTTGGTCTCCAGAACCCTGTTCTCTTGCAAGTTGGACAAGAATATCCAGTGTTTCTAAAACTTATACTTTTTCCAGAATTTAATTTAACTTGAGAACAGCGTTCTCCCCAAACTTTTCACTTCGCGGGCCAATTATAATTTAAACTTTGCACTTAGAGTTTTCTTTTATTTCCTAAAACATTTATTCAAGAAACATTTGTTCTCAAAATATTTTCTTATAATCTTTAAACCAGTAGCTTAATAGTTGAAGCAGTGTGTATTTTACTTCATTAAAAATGTATATTGTCTTTAGGAAGATCTTATTATATTTTTTATATCAAACGTTTCATATGGGATGTTAAAGTACCAAAAAAAAATGTTTCAATTCTTCGAAAAAAATAATGGCGGCACTCTGACAAACGGAAAACCTCTTTATTCACGGGCGATAGTCTGCATGTGACAATTTTCAATCTCGAACGAAAAACTAAAATTATTTTAAAAGAAGAAGGCTAAATCTAGTAAGATAAATAGGATTTTTAAGAAATATTAATTTTTTCGAAAATGGTCAACAATTATTAATTTTCTATTAAGAAATCCCTCAAAAATCTTTCATAAAATCGTTATAACTCAATGAATTGAAAAAAAAATCGTACGTACGTTTCTAGAAAATATCATTAGGAAGCTGCAGCTAAAATTTGAAGGTGACCGGACAAAAATTGAAGACGCCAGAGAATCGCCCGGTTTAAAAAACATAGTTTTGAGGAAACGACTTTAAAGTTTGATGTTCTGTAATGTTCATGTCTTTCCTATTTAATTCGTTTTCATACTTTCTTGTATAAAGATAAAAAGTCCGTCACGCAGGAGCTGCATAACTAAGCACTTTCCTCAGAATTTGGGTAGTGTAGATTGCTTTCCAGAACAATTTGCTTAAAATATCCTACATAAATAAAATAAAAACATGAATAGTTCTCTTTTAAATTTGTAATGAGTAACTGATCAATTAATAATTTGCTTCCAGAGTTATGTTTACACATGGTACCTATTACACTACGTAATAAATCGAAAAACCTCATATTATCGTATTTTGATCTAACGCAGGAACAGGCTACAGTCACTCTAGTAGTAGAAAGCGCTCCTTGCGGCGGCTTTGTGAACCTACGTCTGACGGGCTTTTCTATTGAAATATATTACAAATTAAACCCCCGCTTTCCGATTGACCGATTCAGCTCATTTTTACAACACTTCTTTCTCATGAATTACCCACGACGTATACCACGTTTCGTTACAATACAGCAGAAATTACGACCGGTATGAGTATATTAAGAATTTGGGTCAAGAGTAAACCCCCCCTTCTAATGAACCGATTTAGTTTATTTTTACAACACATATTTACCTGTAGATTACCACTACGTATACCGAGTTTCGTCGAAATATACCAAAAATCACGGCTGGTAGTGGCGAATTGGTATTGTTGGTCCGGAGTAAACCCCCCCTCCTAACGGACCGATTTAGTTTATTTTTACAACAGTTATTTACCTGTGGATTACCACTACTAATACCGAGTTTCATCGAAATATACCAAAAATCACGGCTGGTAGTGGCGAAGTGGTATTGTGGGTCCGGAGTAAACCCCCCTTCTAATGAACCGATTTAGTTCATTTTTATATCTCACTTTTCTCTCTATATTACCACTACGAATACCAAGTTTCGTTGAAATATAACAAATATTACGGCTGACATAGTCAAATTAGTGTTTTGGGTTCGGGGTAAACCCCCCCTTCCGGTGGACAGACTTTGGTGGTTAACGAACTCGTTCAATCGTTTGCTAATTGAATGCTATATACCAAGTTTCGTGACGAAGAAACAAAAACTCTGGCCGCTATCGTGTTAACAGACACATATATATATATATATATATATATATATATATATATATATATATATATATATATATATATATATATATATAATTTTAACGGGGGTCATTTTCGGTGTCTACTAGGTAGGATCGATAAAGATTTGAAGAAATTTTTCAAAAATTCCGTCATGAGTCCAACCTCAATAGCTACTTTCCTTCGGAGGAAAGTGCTAAAAACTGCGTTTTAATTTTGCACTGCATTAAAGGAGGACCAAAAAAAGACATTTAACAAATAAAAAGCGACCAATCGAAGCTCGCTCAAAAATAGTCTTCAAATCAGCACCACGTTTTCTCGGCATCGGAAAATCGTATTTTTGCCCATTTACATTTTTTTTCTCACATAAACACTCTTGGATGTTATTTTTGATTAGTTAAGGAAGAATTTTAGCCCAGAAAAAAATTGTAAAAAAAAAAAAAAAAAAAAAAAATTGCAAGATAGTATTAACCCTAAAGCTAGAAAACTTCTGTCGCCTTCACAATTTTTCTATGAATTGTCAGCACCCAAATGGGCGTATTGTCAAGTTTACATGAGATTATTACTTGTCATCAGCACTTGTCTCTCTCACAAAGCTGGTGCTTACTAACAAGTACTAGTTCACACGTAGCTGACAAGTGCTTTCAATACGGTCCGACCAGTAACTCGTTTGTCTTTAAAAACTCGTTGGGCTGTTTACACGACTTGACAAGGGACAAATGCATAGTGCATTGTGGTGGGGGAGATCACTTGTCACATAATACGTTAAATCTATTACTAGTCGTTAATACTTTCAGCGTTTACTAATGCTTGTCACTAAAAAATACCTGTTACACCGGAGCAATTCCTTAGGTGACATTTAATTATTTAAATTTTAACGTCCACATAAATAACTCAGATTTTTGGGACAAGCCACATACACGTTACTATCCTTTTCAAGCCAGAATAGCGAAAATGCTTTTTCATTTTTCTAATGAAAACCATCATCCCTAGAGGGAATCGAACCCACTAACTTAAGCACGATGTGCTCACGCCTTAGCTTTCACGGTCACCGGGGCTCCTTAGGTGACAAGCTCAAATAAAAAGTACTAACCTTGTATAAAAGAGGCATCATTCTTACTTTAATTCAGAAACTCTATTACACGTAGGACTTGATTTTTTGTGGTTATCGCCATTAAAAGCAAGTGATTTTTCTAAAAATTATCCATTTTTTTCTTTAAATAGTATAAATATGAAGCATTACTTCCCCATTCTTACCATATAAAAAAGTTAGTCGCTCAGGAGAAAGTAAGTCGTCCAGAAAGGATGGAGTATTCTCATGGATTACAAACCATAATTTATTTTGCAAAAAATGAATTTGGAGTGAAAAATTCATTTTTGCAAAATAGACATATTTCTCCTTGAAACGACCGTGATTTTGCGTCGATGAGGCGAGACAGACATCGGATTCGAATTTAGTGACCCTCAAAACCATGGAAGCTCCCGTCATTTCTTTTTAGACGACTTTATACGAAATTTGAACTTCAAATGCCCTTAAACCTGACGCGCTGGAGTGAAACGGATATATATATATATATATATATATATATATATATATATATATATATATATATATATGGTGTCGTTAGAAAATACCACTTTTTTTCTTTTGAGTGCCTGAGTTATTGAAGGAAAATTGTTGGAAAGAGATGTACTACATGAACTTAAATTTCTACTTAAAGAAAATCCTGGAAAGGATTTTTACTTAAAGAAAAAAAAACGGTCCTAAAAAAAGGTCGGAAAACTGCTGTAAAATAAATAATAATTATTTTACGTTAGATTTTCGTTCCTTGTAGAGAAATACAATAATTTTGAAGATGTTCCAGCTTAATAGGGTCCTTGTTACTTCATTAGGATCATTAAAAAGCAGTTTTAATAAGGAGACTTAACTACTTAAATGATGAAGTATTGGAAATATGAAGAAAGCTAAGCCCTAATTCTGCTGATATGTCAGCCAAGAAAGTTGCAGCTATTAAAGGCCTTGAACGATAGCCCGAGGGAGGTGGGTTCTACTCCAGAACTTATCCTCCTCTGAACTTCCCGACGATAAACTCTCGACGGAAGATGAGAGAAAAACCAACCTTCCTAAAATATCAAGCTGAAATTTTAATTATCAAGAGCCAAGGCGATAATAACCTTGTTGATCGGTTTAAAACTTCTCAAAAACATCGAGTGGATAAGCATCGCGACATAAATTTTTGGGGTTCAGCAGATGGTTAAATTTAACATCGTCAACAAATATCATTGTAAACATTAGAATATTTCCTTGTTGGTGGTGGCTTAAGTTCCTTAACTTTGTGAATTGCTTTACATAAATGTGTTGAAAGAAAAATGTAATCTATAGATTGTAACGGATCGCTGTCTGTACATGGATGATATATGGTAAAACATACCATTGGGGGACTTTATCAACGCCGATTTAGTTCATCAACGATCAAATGTTCGACGTTCGATTCTTTACATTAGCATAACTTCTTTATTACGAACCGATTGACATGAAACAATTACTAAATGTTAAGTAAAGCTTATCACAATATATTAGTAAATCCGGCATCTAAATAGGGTACGCCGTTTCTGAAATTATCGTGATTAGGTTACATTTATATAGGTCATATAAATATAACCCATCTATATGTCTAAGAACAATATAAGTCGAACTTAAATGTATTTACATTTTAACTAATAAGACGTGTTTTTATTTATTTATTGGTGTTCCGCTTTATAGCGATGTACACCTTACATTTTATATAGGTAGTTATTACCAACAATACATATACAAACACATACATACACACACACACACACACACACGCACAAACACACACACACGCACACACACACACACACATGCACACACACACACAACACACACACAAGCTTTCCGTACTGTATCGTATGACGCAGTGTGTGTTTTAGCAGACATGCCTCCAATTGATCTCTTGGGAGAGGAACGTAATAGGATCTACCGAAGGAAAAGAGATCCAGACGCTCACTGGAAGACGATTACAAAAGAGGAGAAGAGCGCGACAATGGAAAGCTGGCAAAGACGTTGGGATAGGTCAACATCAGGAAGGTGGTCACACAGACTAATACCCAACATCAAGACATGGTCAGACCGGAATCATGGAGAGGTTGATTATTATCTGACACAATTGCTCACCGGGCATGGTTGCTTCAGGGCATATCGATGTCACTTCAAGCTAGATAATGAGGCTTCATGCCCTACATGTGCCCCGGTAGACGAAACAGCGCATCATGTATACTTCGAATGCCCAAGATTTTCCATAGAAAAGGCCGAATTAGAAAGACAACTAGGAGAGGCACTGAAACCAGAAAAGCTAGTCAGCCTAATCCTAGCTAACGTTAGGAACTGGAAGGATGTAGCGGAATACGCTGCTTTCATCGACAAGAAGCTCCGTATATTGGAACGGCAGAGAAAAGGCCAGACTGCGACTTAAATATGTAGTCCAATAAGAAGGAAGGCATAAGGCCAACACTCCCCCTACGAAGTAGTGCCTGAGGGCGGTTCCGTAGGGGGGTTGAGGTGAAAAGGAAGGTGGTTTTTTAGTGAGTAGGAATCTCACACTGTTGTGGCATAGCCCACTTCGTCTAATGAAAGATTTTTCCCCTGCCCTAAAAAAAAAAAAAAAAGAAAAAAAAAAAAGAAAAAAAAAAAACACACACACACACTCATATATACATATTAAGAAATTACATTATATCAGCTTATTGTCTATATATTTACATATTTACATTACATTATGCATGTTTGTTTTCATTATTTACAAACATATAATATTAGATTACATGATTTTAAATTAGGTTTATTTAGATTATGATTGTACATCAGTCTTTTTGCATTTGAATCCTAGGAAAATCAGTATGGATCAGAAGGTAGGTGAATTATCTGCCTTCGGTGGGATATTCATGTCTCTATTGGACACATGGGCGTATATAGAAAACATTTCGGAGGAGGCTGGGAAAATGTCGGGGGAGGGGGGGGGGGTCTAAGACCATTTCCGGTATATGGAATCCTAACAATTTAGATCTTGGAAGAGTTTTAGACAACGTAAACGCTATTACACCCAAAATAGAATATGCTTTATGAACTAAATAATCTCAGCCTCCCCCCCTTATATACGCCCATGATAGGACACTATGGTAACGAAATATTAAGCTGCGTACAAATGAGTTGGTATAATCTATTGTTGTGTAGGTAATGTAGTATAGAGTCTATGTGTTGGCTATCTTCACTTAGCAACTCGCATAAGTTGTAGGGTAAGTTCAGGTCACGCCGTCTCATGCATTCTGTAAGTGTTTTATCGTAAGAGTAGTGTTACATATTTCACATTGCGGCTGTTATATAATAAGGCTGTTAAATAATAAGACTTGTTAACCTACTTCAAAACAAAACAAATATGTAATAGATATTTAATTGAAGGCCATATTTAAGAATTGGATAGAGACAGAAAAACAAAGCAGATAACAGCTGTAGGTACGACTATTGATATTCTAGTTCATCAAATGTTCGACGTGATTCTTTACATTAGCTTAACTTTTTTATTTATGAAACGATTGACATGAAACAAACACTAACTACAAGCTACAAACCAGTATACAGTTATCGAGAAAATTAAAGTGTATAATGGATGTGGATTGGCCATAACTTGCAGAGAAAAGTCGTTGAAACAGTCCTGTGTATGAGTAGAAAGTGTGTGTAATACACTTTTCACTAATACACAGGACTTTCCGTTCAACTTGCATGGTAACCCTTTCGAAACTCTTACCCTAATAATTTAGTTTCCTATCAGACTATAATGAATGTAAATTTAATCCCTCGTATTTTGAGAGGTAATTACTTTGTTTAAAAATAATCTTTACCCGCGGACTACATAATCTTGTTCGTGAACAAGGACTGAATATAAATAGCTCAAGAAGCCGTTAGCTTTGTGGGCCCAATAATTACATATGCTGGTCGGACATTGTGGGGTATATATTCTCGAATAGGTAGTTATAATGCATTAGATGGAAATAGGTTACTCCATGCATCTGCTTTGTCATGCAAGTTGTATCCTTCTTCAATCCTAAATATCCTTCCTTTGGGCTGCATTATATCTTCGAGTAGCGAATCAACAATACGTCCTACTTACAGTATGTAGTGAAATTCTGAATAATTGCCAAAATAAGGACTCTTTTCAGAAATAAACAAACCAATTGGACTCCCTAAACATTCAGCCTTACTTGGAATTCAGTCTTACTGTGACGTTATAAAAGGACAATCAACATTACTTGAACATGAAAGTCAACTTGTCTCGACCTGTCTCCTAGATGCTACAAATACTTCAACGAAAAGAGGATTGGGAATTCAGGTTCAGCTTCCTCTGCTGTAATTACTTACCAATCAGTAGTAGCTTGAGATTCTGCAAAAATGTGAGTACTAAAGAATAAATAATAATTCTGGACATTCCTTTTAAAATGAAACATAATTTAAAATATATATAGCTAATTCAGATCTTATTTTCAATTAGATCTTTAAATGTTATCTTCCCTTGGCGGAACCATTTATAATAATATATAGAAATTAATCTAATGGGTCTTTTTAAACAACAACTCGTTCATAAAAGAATGCACTTAATAAGTTGATAAAATAATTAGTTGATATTGTTTTTAAAATTAACATATAATCCGATTGAATTAAACATAAATTTGTATTTATAATAAAATTTAAAAAAAGAGGGATAGATAAATACATACACACACATATAAAATTTCTGGGGCTAATACTGGATAATAATCTCAGCTGGCAGAAGCATATAGACAAGATTAAAAAAAAAAACTTAACACTTCATGCTTCATGAAAAAAAATCTTTCAAAGTTATTGGCCATAACGGATTTAATAAATATATATTATGGGATTTTTGAATCACAATTATATGTGATAGAATTATGGGGAAACAAATTGCAAGCCATCCAAATCTTTCAGATTCAAAAGAGGATTGTAAGGCATATCTTGAAACTACAAAGAAGATCATCAACAAGGAAATACTTTGAACAATTAGGAATTTTAACACTGCCCTCGCTGTATATTTTAGCAATAGTAAAATATGTGAAAAATAACTTATCCCAATTTATAATTCATGGAGATGACCACTACTACTCGACACGTCAAAAAGGAAAAATAAAAATTCAGAAACATATGACAACATTTTATAGGAAAGGAGTGGAGTTTTGTGGAGCAGTTATGTTCAATTTCCTGCCTGAGGAATTAAGAAATATCCAGCCGACCAAAAGATTTATCCAGAAACTGAAAAGAATAATCCGACAAAGAACTTGTTATACAACTGAAGAATTTTTTTAAATAGATTTAGCATCCGGACTGGAATCTTGACTTAAATCTGCAAATGTATTATAATATTTTTATATGACATATCCATATCTCGAAAACGAGTTTTTGGAAATAAAGATTATTCTATTATATATATATATATATATATATATATATATATATATATATACAGTTAGAGAAATATAGTTTCTCATTTTACTTATCCTTTTTTACTGACAAATACAATTTATTACTATCACAAAATTACAAAAATAGCATGCAATACAAAAATAACTCTTCATATAAATTAAATCAACTAGGTACTTCAAAGTTTCTCTTAATGGGATCGCTTCATCGAAAATTACATCGGAAACTTTTTTTAGGGCCTTTATCAGACATTCAAACGGCTACTGTTAATACACCACGAGTTTTCAACCGTTTAAGATATATTTAAGAAAATAAACGAAAATCTTTAAACTGATCATGTCTGTTAATAAAAATATATTTTTCGAATACTTCCTTAACTCCAAATAATTGTATTCATTTGTTTTCCAACGTTAAGGAATCTCTGAAAAGTGTCCTGGAAGCTTACAAGTTTTTCCTAATTCAAAGCTGACAGTTTTTAGAAATTGAGCACTGATTTCTGGTCACCCGTTCGTGCTGTCTGTCAGGGATTTTGCAAAAAAAGACAAATTCCAGTGGAATCATCCTCGTGTATATGATTCTGCAGGAATTATTATGAAATTATTTTAACACGTAGAAAAATATAGATTTAACAAAAATTCGAGTAAAAAAGCGTTGCAAGAGTATCATTTACTTATTGTTCTGCTAATGCATTTTATAGAAACAGTGTTCATGTATTTCTACTTTTTCTATTTAACCAATACTAAGTCAGCATTCATTAAAAAAAAAAAAAAAAAAAAAAAAAAAAAAAAAAAAAAAAAAAAAAAAAATTTTAAGAAAAAATGATCAACTCATTGTCAATGATACCTTTTTTCACCCCTCATACTCATATAACAATGTAACTAGCTTTTTCGTATATCATAAAAAAACGTATGATAATTTACGATTACTTAAATGAATAAACGGTTGTTGGTTCGAAACCAGAAGTAGAGGTGTCCTTCCAACCAAATGGCTGATCCTCAATTTCCACGTTATACTGTCTACGAAGTAATTACCCGAGGAGTTGTGAGTTCGATAACTGTGGGCTTGTTGGCAAGTGTAGGAGTTTGGTCATGTTCCATGGAAAATGTCAGAACTTCAGGGTTCTGTTGGAGTTTATTAGGAAAAACGAGGACTTCATTAACACTCCCGACAGGATCCAGGAATGGTGTCAGAAACTTCTCGTGTAATTGAGTGAACGTCTTCTAGTAAATTAATGTGAAACCTTGTGTTTGACTAGTCATTTCAAGAGTCTCAAAGTCCACAGTTTAAATGATAAACTATAAGATTTATCCGATGATAGTTAAGTTCGGTTTCATTAAGTTGTAAGTTTATACGCATGAGCTAGTTAAAGTTTACTTAGTGGGGTTTTACTGGAATTGGTACCATAAAAATAATTTAAAAGATGGACAGGGATTATTACCGAGAAAATTAAATAGAGAAATGAATATTGATTGGCCTCACATAGCAAATGAGAAAAAAACGCATTTTTCAATTTGAGTCTGAATTTCGTCAGATAATTAATCAAACGTTACGGAATATTAAGCTAGCACAGCCACGTTTTCTCGGAAACGGCTGGAGCAAGAAATTCGTAATTGGGCTCAATCTAGAACTCTGTGTATGTGTGTGTGTTTGTGTGTGTGTGTGTGTGTGTGTGTGTGTGTGTGTGTGTGTGTGTGTGTGTGCGTGGGTGCGTGCGTGCGTAGGTGCGTGCGTGCGTGCGTGCGTGCGAGCGTGTGTGCGTGCGTGCGTGCGTGCGTGCGTGCGTGCGAGCGTGCGTGCGTGCGTGTGTGTGTGTGTGGATGTGTGTGTATCTTTCGTAATATCATTTTATCATTACTACGTATAAATTTGTAATTTATTTGTGAATTTTCTTTAGAATACATTTGTATTCACATATGTGAATAAATTTACATTCATATATTTTAATGTGATTTTTTTGGTAATTACTTGATTTTTTGTGAATATTTAAAATTTTTCCGCTGAATTTATTTGTATTTACACGAAAATTAGCGAATACAATTTTGTTCGTATTTGTACATTTAATATACGTGAATACAAATAAATTCGTATTCACACTTATGAATTCGAAATTAGTTATATTCGTATTTACAAATATGGGAAGTACGAAACAATTCATATTTTTATTTATAAATAAAATCCTCTCTGCTAAGGCAAACCTCCCCCTATAATGTTGACAACATGAGTGAGGCTTTTACGTATTTGGTCAATAAGCCATCTGATCTACCAACAAGTATATATTTAAGTAAAGTAATTTGGGTCGATTTGTCGCCCCTACCATGTCAAACTATCGAATATACAAATCGGAGCAAACTAGAAAACGAACATATTCTATCAATTGACGGGGTCGGGGCAAAATAGTGGCAAGCAACATTTGTAACAAAACTTAACTGTATATACTTTATATTGGATGTTATGTGAGACTATCAGTTGAAACGGTTAGGGGCAGATCACATCGTAGTCACATCTTAGTAGTATCATCATAGAGTGAAAGTCCCACATAAAAGCGGCTACAGTTAACCTTTGTTAAAAATGTTGCTTGGCACTATTTTGCCCCGGCCCCTTCATATGACGAAGTAATATATTGAAAAATAATCTTATTCGATACTTTATTTAAAACATTGAAGACTATTATAAATAGCTGTGATGTATGCAGCGTTATTTGTGGAGTTCTTGATTTCGTAGAAGGTAGAAAAATAATGTCTCTCCACTGTTTTTCAAAGTATTTATTAGCAAAAGCTTTTCGAGAACATGGTTCTCATCGTCAGTGCATCTACAATTTTCACAAAAACACGCATATATTAATTACAGAAATATTTATAAGTATTCTTATTACTAAAGCTATGACAAATAATGTTACCTATTACTCCACCGGTAGTACTGCTAACAGCCTCTCCGAACAGGTGTGAGGTAATGAGACTATTCCGGGTGAGCAGAGTATATATATTGACGTTGGATATTGGAGATCACAAGAATCAAGGTTGTTGAACCAGAGACCACTGAACTTTCTGTTGGAGACAGTGTATGGGGAAGGATTATGTCGGGTTATTTGATGTCCATGATAGATAGATTGTTGACTCCATGATAGATAGATTGTTCAAAATTCCAATGTCCCTAGAAAATTATCAAAGTGAAATAAATACAATTAAACAAATTGCGTCTAACAACGGCTACTCACACAAAATTATAGACAAACTTATAAGTAATAAGGAAAAATCTCTGACTCTTAAAGTTGTTTTCCCGACACTAACGCCAATAATTTCTAATACAAGGTACATTTCGATACCATATTTAGGACCAATTTCCGAAAAATTAAAAAACATTTTGAAAGACACAGCCAAAGTTTCCTTTAAGAATACATTTAATACCAAAAAGTCATTATCACACACTAAAGATGAAATAAAAGAATTTGATAAAAGTGGAATTTACCAATTAGAATGCTCGTGCAAAAAAATTTACATTGGGAGAACATATCGCAAGTTCTCACAAAGAATAGACGAACACGTTAAAGCTATACACAACCACAACATTCACTCAAATTTTGCAGAACACATCAAAAATACAGCACACCAATTTAACACACAAACGGGAATCAAAATTTTAAAAAACATAAATTATTCTAAGAAATCCAATTATCATGAAATGTTAGAAATAGAAAAGGCCAATCACCGTAATAAAGATTTATTACTAAACGAACAAATAAACTTCCCAACATCAGACCTTAGGAAAATTTTCATATCCCAACAAAAGACACCATCCCTCGGACCCACCACCTGACAAACCCGTCATCCCTTACTCTGACACCTTCAGACTGACTACCCCTTCACACACATGACATCAAATAACCCGACATAATCCTTCCCCATACACTGTCTCCAACAGAAAGTTCAGTGGTCTCTGGTTCAACAACCTTGATTCTTGTGATCTCCAATATCCAACGTCAATATATATATACTCTGCTCACCCGGAATAGTCTCATTACCTCACACCTGTTCGGAGAGGCTGTTAGCAGTACTACCGGTGGAGTAATATGTAACATTATTTGTCATAGCTTTAGTAATAAGAATACTTATAAATATTTCTGTAATTAATATATGCGTGTTTTTGTGAAAATTGTAGATGCACTGACGATGAGAACCATGTTCTCGAAAAGCTTTTGCTAATAAATACTTTGAAAAACAGTGGAGAGACATTATTTTTCTACCTTCTACGAAATATTATAAATAGGTTAGAGTTGCAACAATTTACGACAGAGCTAAGTCTCAAATCTGAAAAACTGATGATGATAAAAAAATGTTACATAATATAATACAGATAAATGTGGAAAATGACAAGTCAGTGAGTCTTTTCTGGCCTACGTTATCCAATTTTCTCCAAACCTGGCAGATACAACGCCTTGAATATGTTGTCATTCGATTTCAATGATATTTCGTACGATTTCAGGTTTGATTTTTCACAATTTTTTTTTTCAGAGCTACTTATGACATAGCAGAAGTCGTCATAAATTAAGTAACAATTAATGAATGGTTGTATAAACATGAAACTGGAATTAAGGATTCAGAAGAAGAAAAAAAACTTTATTTTAGAAAAGTTTGATTGCTCAACTAAATTGGGTTGCTCCATACACAACATAATCATCAACCCTTGAGCAATGCATAATTATTCTACATATTTTTTTATTAGAAGAACAGTATCCTCTACTTATTCTAGAAAAATCAGCATGGCTTATGTAGTTCTATAAAATTGTAAGCCAGAAAGACTTTGTGTAAAGAGTTTATCGATAAATTGTACTATGGAAGTATCTATGGAAGTATAATGTTTGTTTTAAGCCAAGAGTGCTTATAGTCATAAAATAAGATTATATAGACCTCTGTTTTTAAGATAGGTCAGTACAGTGTTTATGTACTGGCTGTCGTTGTCTAGGAGTTCCCGCATATCATTCAGGATGTAAAAACTGTCGTCTCTCACAGTCTGATCGTAAGTTCTTTGTTACATATACCCCGTCATGTCACGAGGTATTCGTGAATTAGTCGAGTATGTCCAATCCTTAATGCCTTAATTTGCCATTTTTTCCATTAATAATAGCTGGCTTCTGAATAAAACTCTATTTTTCGGAAATACTGTTTACTACACCTTTCCCCTATGAGCAGTGCCTGGTGTTCCAAGGTATGTCCTGGAAACACATACATACCTTCTTATCTACCTAAGAGGTATACTATAGCAAAATTTCAAGGTGCATAAAACACTTCATGAAAAGTGCGTTGCCAGCTCTCGGACTAAGTGGGGAACCAGTGGAGTGAGGACTGTACCTTGGAGAACGCTATAAGCGATAAGAAGTGACGTCATTCTGGCGGGAATATTGAAGAGCAGAGAAGCGTAAAATGGGTAACTGATGCCTGAGGCTGCTCCTCCGCTTGAAGATAAGCCAATACATTGTAAAACTAACAAGCTGTTAACACTGGAATGGCTTCCATCTCTCAGGGAATTAATGGTATTTTCTTTTCGCCTTTTATGCACATATTTTTAGAAAAATGAAAAGAAAATACGGATCATTCATGATTCCGCCAGTATTTTTTGTGTATATATTTAAGGAATTATTTATTTATTCTCAATTAATGGTAATGTGTAAGTTAATGTAATTTGTGAATATATTGTTCATATGACGACGACGCACAGTGGGGCCACACGACATTTCGTGTTTCAAAAAAGGCTACAGCCTCCAAATCTTAAGTGATTTTAATGCATTTTGTTTTAAATGAAAGCTAAAAAAATTTAAAACAACTTTGCCTAGCCAGATGAGTGTTTTTTGTTTCCCCTGTTTATTCCATTACGTGTAAATAATTCATACACTTTTACAATGGAACATATAATAACATTATATTTTTCATCTAACTTAATATCAGCACGGATATCGTTGAAATTTAACAATTAAATCCTGAATAGACTTTGAAAAATCAGACTGACATCTTCAAAATGTAAATTTATCTCAATTTCACAATGAGATTAATTGAAAGAATATGATTTTTGTATGATTTGAAAATAGATTTTGATTTTTTCCTAGTCTAATCAGGATTTGAATGTTTAATTTCAGCGATTTCAGTGCTGGTATTAAGTTAAATGAAAAATAAAATATTATTTTATGTTCAATTGTTATAGTCCGTGAATTATTTACTCGTAATTTAATAAACAGGGGAAACAAAAAACAAAAATCTGGCTAGACAAAGTTGTTCAAAATTTGATTAGCTTTCATATAAAACAAAAGGCATTAGAATTGGTTAGGCTTTAAAGGTCCTAGCGACACGAAATGCCGTTTGGTCCCACTGTAAGACGGTCCAGAAGGTAGTTGTTATGTATAGTGACAACAAACACAGTGTGTGTTGTTGTGTTTAGTGTTGTGATTATATTGACATTAAAAAATGTATATTCTGAAACTGTTTAAAATTTATAAATTATTTTTTTATAAAATTGTGTTGTTATGTATACAAAAAAAAAAAAAGAGAAGAAAGTATGAATGTATGATGGGTTTGGGTTCATTATTTTAATTTAAAATTTTGTTGAATGGTATGGTGTGTGGTGTATTTATTCTGTGCAATAATCATATATTATGAAATATTATTATCAATGTGGGGGGATTGTAAAGAGAATAGTGGAAAGGCTTGGCTTATGGACTGGATTTATACCTATTAAATAAATGTAAGGTTTTATATTATTATATATTATATATAATAAGAATTTTAATCTTCAATGTTCGGTTGTTTAGAAATATGCCAGGATGACAAGGCCAAGAATACAGTGGGTAAAAATGAGGCTACTGGTTTTACAAAAAAAATATGTTTTTAAATTATTGGTCAATGTTGACGTGGATGGTTACATTAATATAAATCATGGAATAAGAGGGTTTAATATGAAGTTAACACTTACTTTATTTTCCTTCTAGTGATTTGAAAATGGCTTTAAACATTATCTGTAAGGAGATGAAATAAATGACATATTTTTAGTTTGAGATGATGATTATAATCAGGGGTTTTTAATGAAAATACAATTCTGTGATGACGAAAATTAAGGAAACGAAACTTAAGTTCATGCAAATATCATCGAAGTCACTCGTAAAAAAGGTAATACGAGATTAATTAATTCTTTACCCTTTTGTTAAGTAAAACGTTCCTAGTTTCGCGTTTTACATTCTCTTCTCCATTTAAACAATTTAATGGAAATTAATTTGCCAGAAGAGATTGTTTGTATAATAAATAAACTAAACAGAGTAAGGAAGTGTGGTATACACATCCCAAACTGACTTTTATATGCTTTCCACTTTCTGAATTTTTATCTCCAAATTTTGACTTTTTTTACTCTCCATAAAATTTATCAAAGATTTATTTCCGCTTAAATAAATATTAGTGGATTTTTGTTTACATAAAAATTTGTTCATATGATTCTTTATTTTTGATGCTCCAACATCTACATTATAAAGTAGAGGGTCTAAAAAATTGGAACATATGTAAATAATAAATTAAAAGTTAATGAATGAACATATTTCTTTGTTTTAATGGTTGGGGTACTAAGTACCCTACGTACGTCCCCAAGGATGGAAGTTTTTCCACGTCCTTACTTAATGGTTACCATAAAAATGAGTTTTTGTTGCAACTGTTTTAACTATTACATATATAGCATTAACGAAGCTGGTTTCCTAGTCTGACCAAGTTCAGAACAGTTCCTTGAGGAATGAGCAAAGAAACGTAACTCTGAATAAATAAAAATAATAAACATAATATCTATTGGACTTGTGTTTTACACCCTATAAGCTATTAATCATTTGGAAGTTTTCAAATAATATTTTGTAATTAATGCACAGAAGAAATATTTAATTATTGTCTAATCATCTACTTTTCGTGTGATAATACATTCCTTTTTGTTAAATGCAGTTCATTTATACGTAAATATAAATGGACACTAACAGTCGATGCTTAAGGAACTCCTGGAATTATATTTGCATAGAGATGAATGGTATAACTAGCGCTCCCTTGAGCGGTTTACAGAAGCAGTGAGCTGCCTTTTGAACCTGTAACCCTGTTTCCTGCTCCAATATAACCAACAAATACTCATTCACGGCTTCATTCATGGATAATTACTCCATTCATGGAATTAAAGTGATTTTCCCATCTGATGACTTGAGTGTAGCCTGAGGTGAACAAGGGCCGTTTACCGCGCAGAGTTGAATACCCTGCAGGACTAAACTTTCTAAAAGATTTATTATTATTAAAAGATGGTGATCCTATATTCCTTTTTTCCTAGGAAAAATGTTAAGTTTATAAACATGCCAGGAAAATAACAATTTAGATTCATTCAGCACTGATTTGTTGTAGAACTCTTATCAGCCCTTAGAATTTTTCTCTTTATTTAAAGATTTTTGAAGATTTTTGTATCTTTCTGAAGCAAAAATACGACACTACATTAGGACTGACTTCCGAAATGTGAAGAAGTGTCCTCTGTGAGGTGTGAGGGTCCAATCCTAGAAGGTTTCCCGAAGCCTGACTCTGAGAGAGCCCTAACCTGCTCATAAGGTTGTAAAATTCCTTATTATTCTTATTTTTACAATCAGCATTGTGCTCCCAAACTAGTATTTGCTCCAAAAAGAAATCTCTGAATTTTATCAGCTTTTCCTCACTTTCAAAGCTTTTGTTAAGCAGCCCCTTCGTACCTGGTACAACCTGGCATATTGGATACTGGACAACACTTAAAGCTGAAGAGATTGGACCCTCGTGTCCACTCTCTTGGAGGCATGAAAACTCGTTCCCCCTCTCAACACAAACGTGTAAAGATGATATATGTTACCGAATCAAAGGCAGTATTATTAAAGGGAGAAATTGTAAATCCCTCCTCCCAGAAACATGCAGAAAGCCCTCAAACATCGGAGGTAGACATGGAAGCTCCTGAAGAAGAAGGTTTCATTACTGTCACTGGCCGGCCCTTTAAGAGGCCAAGCCCAAACCTTCCGACTCTACAAATTAATAATAGGTTCACCCCGCTTGCGGACCCTAGGTTCAAGAAGCAGGGGGAAGAAAAATTAGAAGAAGAGCTACCCGCTACATCCACGGGAACTGAAGCAACTAAAAAGGAGCCTAAGCCACCACCGATAATAATAGATTCCATAGTGGCATTAGGCAAACGAAGAACGAAACCAAACTCTTCGTGGCCAATAAAAGGGACCACGGAATAGCACTAAAAGTACTAGACCGCACAAATACCGAATTCCATACCTACACCCCTAAGTCGGAGACTGTGAAACGTAAAAGGTACCTACTACACGGGTTAGATCTGGAACACCCAGACGAAGAGATAATTCGAGATCTCAAAGCGCAGCTTGGTGCAGGTTACGTGATAGCCCATCGCCTAAACAAAACTCATCCTGACGGAAGCAAAACAAGGATGCGACCATTCCTAGTCATCACGGAAGCAGCTGTAACCCTTGAGAAAATGAAACAGATAAAGGCGGTAGACTATATTAAAGTCAGGGTTGAGCCTTTTAAAAACCGGGGTGACCCGATACAGTGCCATAATTGCCAACGATTCGGGCATACCGCTCGAAACTGTTACCGCCATGGACGCTGCACCAAATGTGGAGAAGCCCATGCACCTAATGAAGCCTGTCGAACCCCTGAAGCACCACCAAAATGCCTAAACTGTCAAGGCCCCCATGTCGCAGCCTGGCGAGGATGTCCGAAAAGGCAGGAGCTTATTCAACAGAAAATGACATCGGCAATGGAGCGTGCAGCAGCACGAACTACTCAACATCCCACAAAACAGAAGTCCGCAAGATACACTGGTGAAACGTACGCCAACATTCTTCAGGTCACGGAATGCCACTGCAATCACCAGCCTATAGCTGATAACCAGCAATCATCATCTCCTCCGTGGTTCGACAAGCTCTTCATTATGATGACTGAGCTCATGACAACTATGAATGAGGTTTTACGAAATTTCAATCGCAATGAAAAGTGAACTGATAAAAAACCTAAACATCAACGGCATACGTGAGAAAATTGGAGAAGTCCAAATCATGGTTAACCAACACAATCCTGCAGTTGTTTGTCTGACTGACACTCGGACTAACAAAAAAGACAACCTATTTGTCCACGGATATGTCGTCTACCGGGAAGATAAGGATTCTAGAGCCAAAGCTGGAGGAGTAGCCATCCTGGTTCGCCGCGACATTCCTGCCAGAAGGAGTTCAAGGCTGGTAGATGACTCTCCTGGAACGAGCATGGTGACGATCTCCGCCCGACTAAAGAGGAGATACGAGATCACTTGCATTTACAGGCGACCTCACACTCTTCTCGATCCAGTTAAAGAAGTCATCAGAGGTATCAGGCATCGAAGGAACGACCTAATTATGGGTGACTTGAATGCCAAACACTCGGCCTGGAATTGTCCCACAGAGAACGAACTGGGACGATTTATATTTCAACAACCTGTCACCGTCTTCCACCCAGGGGTACATACGTTTCGGCATCAGGCTAACCCCTCCTGGGTCTCAACGTTGGACCTCCTTCTAACTGGCAACCCATATAACATCACTGGATGCCAAGCTCTAGACTTTGGACCCTCCGACCACCGGCCCATTGTATACGAAATGGAAGGGGAGCCTCTGACGCCACATGCACCTTCCAAATACAACTTCTCCAAGGCGGACTGGACAGGATACAAGTCCTGCATTGACGCATTCCTCCCAACGATTACTTCATGCCAAACCACTTCAGATGTTGACAGAGCCATAAACATCCTCATGGAGGCGATCAATACGAGTGCAGATACTACCATTCCTAAATTCTCACCAGCACCAACCTACCAAAGGGAAGTTCCAGTCCACATCTTACAGCTCATCGCCCAGAGAAACAGGCTTAAAAATACCTTCTATAGGACTAGGAACTCCAGTCTCAAGCCGGCAATCAACAGCATGACAAAGCAAATCGCGGTGCTCATGAAAATATGGAAGACAGCTCTCTGGGAAGACCAGCTACGAAGAACACACGAAGACCACAAGCGCTTCTGGAAGCTACTAAGAAGTACTAATTCAAAGAGAAGAACTGTCCTGTTACATGATGGAGACTATCTCCTATCGCCCATGGAACAGGCGGAGACACTCGCGGTGGCCTACGAGACACGAGATGCCGAACGGGCCAAAGGGGTACCAGTCCCGGAGCAACCGTCGGAAGCAGCCTGTGACAACTGCCCAATCTTTTTCACATTTCGGCAGCAAGAGTCGGCTCTTCGCAGAACAAAAGGAGGAAAGGCCGCCGGAGATGACAACATCCCATACGTACTCCTGAAAATGCTACCGAGAAAAGGAAAATTGTTTCTACTTAACATCTTCAACTCTTCCGCCAGACTGCAGTACTTTCCAAAAATATGGAAGCATGCCATTGTAATTCCGGTTCTCAAGCCAAGAAGAAGGGCGACAACACCAATGACTACCGACCTATTAGTCTTCTCTCTCATATGTCGAAGATATACGAGAAGCTAATCCACAAACACATCCTTCGACACTGTCTGGAGAACGATATTATCTCACCCGAACAGACAGGATTCAGGCCACGGCTCTCGTGCGACCATCACCACGCGAAACTCATGACACACATTACCCACGAAATGAGGAATAATAGAGCCACTGCATTCATATCTCTAGACTGCACTCAGGCCTTCGATAGTATCTCACATCCGATCCTGCTTCGGAGACTGGAAGAATACTGCTTCAACCCTACTTTAGTCAATATAATCCGAGACTACCTCGCGGAAAGAACCTTCTCGGTTAAAGTGGGTGAGTATTTCTCAGGCATCAAGAACACTATATGCGGAGTACCCCAAGGATCTGTACTGGGCCCGGTTCTGTTCATCTTGTACACCAGTCACATCGTGAAGCTCAAATTCCCCGGAGTCAACGTAGCAGCTTATGCCGACGATATAGCAATCTATGCATCAAGCTTTCAGGCAAAGATGGCTATGTGCAAAGCTGAAGCAGCGAGCAAAGAGATATCGAACTCCCTGCGAGCAGTCAAAATCATTGTGAACCCCATGAAAACCGATGCAGTCCTCCTCTCTTTCCAAGGAAATAAAGGGTCACGAAAAGAAGGGAAGCTTCCTAAAACGTTCAATATCGACGGACATGACCAACCTGTCTCCTCCAGGATAGACTATCTCGGTATCCGGCTGGAAAGGCAGCTCTCCCTCACGCCTAACGTTGCCAACAGGATAAGCTTAGCGAGAGAACGAACAGCGAGGCTCAACCATCTCCTAATGTCAGGTTCTCTCTCACTCAGGCTTAAAATCAAAATATACAAAGCCATAATAAGACCCACGCTTACACATGGAGCACCTTTCATGAGATACCTTTATCCGGCCACACTACGGAAGATCCAAGCCTTCCAAAACAGGATCATAAGGAGATGTGTCCTGGGTACGTCTTATCAGCGCAGACGAAACGAGGTACTGCGGGAAGAACTTGAGATACCTGGGGTTGAAGAATTCATTAAAAGAAGACACATTAAATTCTACGACAACCTCAGGCACTGCGGAAATCCTCTGTTCGCAAATATCACTCCGCCGCCTCCCCCCAGCAGGTGGCAAGGCAGTAAATCTGCCGAACAGCTGGTTGATCTACGACAACTTTAAGACGGATGAGGAGAATCAGCGTTGGCCCCCCCACCAACAGCAAGTGGATGGACCCTTCAAGGGAAGACTCGCATAGAAAAAGTGTACTCCACCATCAAACACTGACATTATTTGTGGAAAGTGGAATGTAGCATGAACTGGCACAAGCCAGAGGTTTTGCTTTGAAAATTTTCTTAGGGGGTAGGAAAAAAAAAAAAAAAAAAAAAAAAAAAAAAAAAAAAAAAAAAATCCTATATTCCCTGACTCCCCCTAGTTTTAATATTCTAGACTAAGTAGGCTTAAGTCCCCCCATTTGTAAATCTTCAAGTACGTACCTTCTAGTACGTAAGCGTAGAATAAGGTGTAGTTTTTAAGTCCAGCTCCAGGCCCCAATCCGTTAGGCCTGGAGCTCTCTAACAAGGGGAATATAAAGCGATGGGGTCACCGATCTGGACCAATTTTTTTCTAGTGATTCTACATCAAAAAATAGTCGACACGTGTCTGAGCGTTCCGTCCAAAGCGCCTTAGGAGCCGAGAAATAAAATAAAATAGGTTGAAATCGTGTTCATTCAATATATTTTTTGATATCGTGTTTAGAAAATGATATCGACATGGTTCTTTCGCCAATTCATTTGTTTTATGGAGTAGATTAAAAAAAAAATATATAATCGTTTAACAATAATTTATATTTCGTCAAATATATTCAAAAATATGCTTACGTTTTCAACTAAACTAGTATTATAAATTTTTTTACAGCAAAAATAATATCAGATTTAAAATCAGCACCCCAAAAAACCCTAATGTGGGGAATACAAAAACAAAAAAAAAAGAAGATTTTTCCCAGTCTGGAAGAGGCTAAAAATTTGTAAGCGAAAAAGTAATGTGACGTTTTGAAATTCAATATCTCCCCTTGAGATAATCCAATTTTTACGTCATTGAAATCTTTCAAAAGAAGAAAGACTTCTTTTTCTAAACATATGAATGACTATTGTATTATCTCAAAAGGTACTTGCAAAAAATGGTTCTCAATATAAAAATAAAATGTAAACCTTTTTGCATATAACGTCAATCCCAGAACAGGTAGAAACACGCCGATTGGAAAGAAATGTGTCAAATTATGGCCTTTATCGACCCTCCAAGTTTGGTTAGTATTGGGTAAATATTCTTTGAAATATGACCGGATTGTTGAATCCTTAACAAAATTATAAGGGTTCCCCGTTAGCAAAATTTAAAATACATTTTTTTTAATTTTTGTAATATCCCCAAAATTTGAATTTAGGGGTTTTTCAATGTTCTAAAAACGAATCTGACATCCCTTTTTTAAAAAAAAAATTGTTTTACATACTCGACTCTATCACTCTATCGAAGTCACTATTCTCCCAAAATATTCCATATTTAAAAATCTATCGATTATTAAAAAAAAAATGATTTAAAAACGGATGTCAGATTCGTTTTTAGCACATTGAAAACCCCCTAAATTCAAATTTTTGGGATATTACAAAAATAAAAAAAAAATATTTTAAATTTCGCTTAGGGGGGACCCTTATCATTTTGTTAAGGATTCAACAATCCGGCTATATTTCAAAGAATATTTACCCGATTCTAACCAAACATGGAGGCTCGGACACATGTCGACTATTTTTCGATGTAGAATCACCAGAAAAAAATTGGTCCAGATCGGTGACCCCATCGCTATATACTCCCCTTGTAAGTATATATCAATAAATTCTGGAGGGTGGGAAAAAAAAAGATCCTATATTTCACAACGTACTTTATGTGGCGGTAGGTCAAATTTCATTAATGACACATTATTAGTTAATAACTCATTATAAGAAGATAGGATTGGGGAAGGACCAATGGATTATTGAAGTAACTGGCAGGGGTTGCTCCCCGAAACTGTATAAAAGATAAACTTATATTTGCGACGTTTCGAACCTGTTTAGGTTCATAATCAGGCATCTAGAATGTAAAATAAAAACTAAAACCAAGAATAGAAAGGAAACTTCTCTTTTGTCATTATAACCAATACAATTACAATACATGGTATAAGAGTTGAAGAATTGTCTTGGAAAATATATTTTACTACAGAACGCATCAGCTGTTTTATTTGCAAAGGCAATCATGTTGCTGCCGCGTGTCCTGTACAAGATAAAGTTAATATTGAAATCAGTGAACCTGATCATATTTACGTCAACGAAAGAATAAAAATTGCACATAAAAGATCCACAAAATTCACTGAAATAACTAAAGAGACAAATAACGTAAGAACTCATTCAAAGATTAATGAAACTGAACCAACAGATTCTAAAGTTCACCCATTCAATATAAACGAAGAAAACGCACCTGTCGTAGAAGAAGAAACCACCGTCCGTCAGAATCCGCTCGATTATCCTACTTCGGAGGGAAGCGATGAACTAACGGATATGGATTTGGACTTGAAATTGACAAAGTTATTGCAGAAAAGTGCTGCGAGATTAGAACTGATAGAATCACTGGAAGCTTCAAAATCCCCTTCGACAGATACTCACTTAGATCTGGAAGCAAAGAAGGCAGGGACTCCAAAAGGATGAAGGAAAGGAAAAAACTGGCAGAACTCAGGCAAGAATAAGAAATAAAGTGGAAGAACACTAAATAATTAAAAAATAGTGTTTCTATTCTTCTTATTAAGGTACTAAGCACAGCTGTTCGACTTGTTTTTAATAATTTGTTATTTTTGTTTTAATATGGCGAAATTAATTTTCTTATTCTTTGTTAATTGCTTTAATGTTAATAATGTTATTTTCATGTAGTTTTCAAAATTGTACACTTAAATTGCACATTGTAATAATGAAATTAAAGGAGAAAATCGCATTGTTGCGAAGCTCCTAAAATCAAATAAATAAAACAATACATGAGGTATATAATAATATATTAAGTACTTTAAATTAACCCTCAACTAGTAACACCCAAATTTTGTACGTTATACGTAAGTAACATGCGTCTGTGAGACGTGTGCACGGTAAAAAATGTTTTGGGGCAAATATTTTGAAAAAAACTGTTTATAATGAAGGTATAGTTTATTAAAATAATTAAAAATTTAATTTTCATCGCTAGATATTAAAATCAGGTCTACATTCATCGTTCTAGGAGCTCAAGTATTGCATACTTTTGTTGAACACTCTAGCCATAAGGGATTCAACATTTTATGCATTTGTAAGCTGTTTGTGTTCTTTTAGCGCCGTTACTCCCTATCTCCATAGGAAGAACCAGCTTACGAGGTTAACCTCATGACGCAATCCGGAAGTGCCGACTAGAAACTTTCACGTTTCAGACCCTATAGATCACGAAAATATAGGTGGCTAAAATTTGTATATATATATATATATATGCTTGTCTGTTCGCTCTCTAGCAAGCTCAAAAATGATCCGATTTTGACGAAATTTGGCACAAAAATCTGTCGTCTAATTTGAAAGGTCAAGTTCGTTAACGTTTACGTTTTTGAGTTTATATGCTTGCAGGTACTTTTTTTTATAGGTTCCTTAACATAAGAAAACGAATGAAACCATTTTGAAGGCGTTATCTTTAACCATTTCTGAGATAAGTGGAATCAATGTTTTTGTAAGTCATTATTTTTTTGTAAGTACTTAGAATCGCGGGATTGAAATGAAATATTTTCTACATCTTGGAAATTAATCCCAACTAAGATGTTTAAATTTTGTCTATATTTGGATTTAAGGAAGTATGCGAAAAAAATTATTTTATTAATAGACATGAAAAGTTTTCGGATCTCCATACATTTTTCGTAAATATCTCGATAATAGCTGGTAAATCGTAGTAAGTGGAAAGTGACCATTCGAATGCTTACTAAATTCTCTACAAAAAAGGTTCTGAAGCAATATTCGATGGGGCATCGTCAATGAGAGATAAAAGCGCTTAAAACTTTAAAAGTGTTTGTTTTGTTGTATTGAAATGGTTTTTCTCTTCCTTTATCTCACTTTTTACTTGGTTGTTTCTAGTTTTAAATTTCAATTATCAGTAAAATTAGTAGTGTAGTAAAATAAGCTAAGAAGCCGTGAAAGGTATTGGTAATAAGTTTGGAGTGACTGTGGTAATCATGATGGCAGTGGCTAATCATGATGACGTATGCATAGTTTGTTTTGAATTGTCCTATCTATATAACCTTCCTCATAGCCTCCAACTGAAGTTACCGTTATTTCTTATTTTATAGAAAGATTTAACCCACGACAGAATGGAATTTTATTCGCCATGAAGCGCATATTTACAGTTGATTATAACAGAAAAACAAATTTGCTATTAGAACAAGATACTTAAAATGACAACGAATTTTTGGTTGTTTAGAATAGAGCCTTCTCAGCAGTAGTCAAAGAGTAAGTACATTTTCAGTACATAATTGTATTGACTTATACAGATTAAGAATTATCCGCTTCTGTGTAAGTTGGCTACTGTCAGTTTCCTCTGATTTGTGATGCTAATCTATTCCATTTCTTCGACATGTACGTAACCGCGCTAAGATGACGCAGTTCCTGCGAGTCGGACTTTTTTAGTATGGACTTTAGAGGCGTGTTTTCTATTTGGAAAAAAATCACAAATTTCCTAAAACCTGCCAATTTTTTCTTCAGGTTCCCCAAGCCCAAGAATATCTCGTCCCATTTTCTCGACGTCATCTTGGATGTTCAACAATTATCAAACGACGTAACCTTTTTTTAACAGAATTTTAGGTGGAATTACCCTTTTTTTTCTTATAGTGCCAATGATTCAAATTATGTTGATCTATTCATTTACTATTTCAAGTGAAGAAAACTCAAGGACAACAGTAACGTTGGGAATGAAATGTGCAATTATTTTCGGAATAAAATATAAATAGAGAGGAAAAATAATTAAATTTTGTTTTAAATGGTTATTGTTGATTTGCTGCGTACCTCAATTGTAGTGAATAAATCGTTTTAAGTAATACACGTCTGTGAGACAAACATGAAAATGAGCGCTATTAGCAACAAGCGTCTACTAGACGGTGTACTTAGAGCCTTACTACTACCACAAAATACAATTGATTGGGTTAAAATTTCACTAGCGTTTTTTACATTATCTAACGTGACCATACAATGGGGGTTTAATTTTACAAATAGCTCTAAGCACCACAATGCGGGAAAATACTATACATAGGCGTCTCCCGGACGTATGTTACCAGTTGAGGGTTAAGTCGTTTTAAGGTCCATTATAATTTCATATTAAGGTCTACAAATTTTGAAGTTTGAGAGTAATTGTTAAATCCGGGTAAGAATTTTATGAAAGGGTTTTAGAATAACAGTGGTCACAAGTAAATATAGTGGTGACATTAAAGGCTCATAATTAAGAGAAATAGGAGAAGAACATTTTACCCTAATTTGTTGTGTGGACAAGGCATAATCTGTATATTACAACTGAAATTTAAAGTTAAGTTTTATGTTTATAGTTTTTTTTATTTTATTTTCTGCAAATTTTCCTATTTTCGATTTCATCGTACTTTTCCTTACATCTCTTTTATTTTGGTTTGATCTTAAGTGGAGTTGGGGAAAAATGCGTCTATATTTATTGAAACAAGTAAGAATTTCGTAATAAAAAAATTAAATGTATTCGTTTTTTGATTTTTTTTTTTTTTTTTTTTTTTTTACAAATAAATGATTAAAATAATGCTTTCAAGTAAAATATTTAGGTTCCTAACCACAGGCGTTTACTTCTTTTAATTCTACCGACAATGTAGCGAATAATGTTTAAAAGTACATTAACAGTAACAAAAAGCAGACATTCAGAGTATATTCTTAAATAGCCTTACTATTTAAATTGTGGGTTAATATTGTGATAGATAAAAAAAATAATATTTTAATTGAAATATATTAATTACTGATTTTATGGACCCCAAGATAATAATGCTTTCTTTAATCCACTCACATACAGGATATTGTATTTTTTAATAATGCCGAATCTAATAACGAAAATCGTACAATGATAAGTAATTGAAGTAGAAACTGAAATCAGACATTTCTAAGTGCAATCCTAAATGAATGCACAGTCTATTAAAAGTGAAATTGATATTTTTCGTATTGCATGCAATATTGCATGAATAATCTTGATATCTAGGTGCAAGAGGTATACCTGCAGGTACAATTGTAGTTCCGTCCACAGATAAATTAATTGGACTTCTCGATTAGTTGAGCTGGAGGAATGGTGGACTATGGATATAATGAACTTTTGCAGTTCCCTTCAATAGCGATAAACGATTTTGCCATTGTTTGAATTTATTTAAATTTTAACGTACATTTATTATTGAGAACGAATTTTAGAATTCAAAGGATGTTTACCTATAGGTTACCATCCTTTGAATTGCATTTATTTTTGTTATTTTATTAAACTAATATTTATAAATATTTCATTACAATAACAATTTATTATGGCTTCCCATCTCAATCTTTATTTGAATTTATTTATTTATTTTATATGAATGCATTTTACTCTAAATTGTGTAAAGTCGCCTGCGGGGTACTCTAAATAAACTATTATATCAATACAAGAATAAAGAAGATTCTTCAATGTTTTCTATTAATATGTATATAAATAAGAAAAGGTGATACTTACGCGCAAAAATAGTAAACTATAAACAAAAGGTTAGAAGAAGAAAATTTTCACAAACCTGAAGTATATATAATTCTTATAAACAAATAGGAATCTTGTCAAAAGCTTCATAAAACTTAAGTCGGAGAAGTAAATATAAGTTTTCCTCGTCGACTTACTTGAGATGTCTCTTTAGGAAATCGTTTTCAAAATGGACATTCACTCTCTTTTTTGCAAGTTTTCTACTTCTAAACTCTTATAGAGGACATGATAGGCAAAAAAACTCTCCACTCACTTCCCTTCACCAAGCTGTAGAACATTTTATATTCATGTACTTGGATATCTTGGAAATCTTTTATCTTTTACATTTTTTTTATTTATTATTATGGCATCGTTTTTTTATTTATTTTTTTTTTTAACTTTTTTATCTCATAACAAGAACAGTTATTGTTTGAAATTTAAAAAGCTTTCGTTCGGTACTTTTCACTTAGCACGAATTCTCAATATTATTTGTGATTTTTTAAAAATATTACGAAAACCTTAAAACAGAATATGAAACTCATACTGATTAAACGATTACACAGGCACAAAAAAAGGGGGTATTTTCCAAAGACACCATACATATATTCTTATGTATTTCGATACGCTGAATCCGAATCCGGCGTCCGTTTCACCCAATCATGTCAGGTTTAAAAGCATTTGAAGTTCTAATTTCGTATGAAGTCGTTAAAGAAGAAATAACAAGAGCTTCCATGGTTTTGAGGGTCGCTGACTTCAAGGTCTGTTTCACCCCATCGGAGCAAAATCATGGTAAATTCAACGACAAAAAGACCACTTTTTTTCTTCTTTTTTTTGTGCCTGTGTTTTTGGAGGACAGTGTTGGATGTGTGTCTGACCTTTCGCTATGATAAAATTACAAAATTATATATAGGGTCATTATCTTATAATATATACAGTGTGTTCCGAATTTAAATAGCTAAACTTCAGAAGCGTATAGGGGACCGAAAGCTTTTTTAAGCTTTAGAGATTTGCTCGTTTTTGCTACGTTTTGGAGAAATCGCAAAAAAAGAAACGAAACAAGTTTTCATTTTTTACTTATTTACATTTCTATTGGAAATAAATTGCGAATTGCTTCAAGAAACCAATTCCTAAAAGTCCAAGTAAGTAAATACATATTTATTTACGGAGCTCCACAGCAGCGAGGTGATACTTATATAAATATTACGATGAGTTTATAATCCGATGTTACAGGTGAGCATGTGAGACAGGTGAACAGGTGAGAATTTTAATGGAAATAATATAAGTTACTATATACACCTAATTTCATGAAATACAAACATTTTTACTAAGCGGTACAATTTAGCTTGATGTAGTCTCATGTGGTAGGCTAGGCAAAAAAGTTTGGGAAGCACTGCTGTAAAATATAAATTAATAGCCGTAGAAAATAACTTCATTCTGAATTATTAGCACCATCTGAGTCCCAAGATATATGAATCAGTTTAGTCAGCTGCACAAATGGATACTTTTGGTTGTATACGGATTAAGGACCTATCTCAGAAGATTTACCCAACTTCGAAGGGAAATTAATTTTCCGCTTCAATTTATCTTTCCCCAACACTTGGAAAATGAACATTTCCACCCTCAGACTGAACCAAACCGTAGGCGCAGATTGCTTGAACGGGTCCCTGAGTATTGATTTACTTGTAACACATAATTTTATTCCTTTCAGGAGTATGCTAATAGGGATACCTCGTGACTTCAATTCAAATGATGGTAAAAAGTAGTAGCCCGGAATTGGCAGGCTCAGAGACAAATATTTTGTAATGTAAAACGCTCAATTAGCATACATGAGCTAATGGAAATGTGAATGGAAAATGGTCATCTTTAATTAACTAGGTACTGTATCTGCGCTATTCGTTATATAGCTTTTCCCTTAAAACAACAGAAGAAAAATAGAACTCTTTTGTGCATATAAAAAAAAACAAAATTATAATATTAATAAATAAATTATAATAGATAATCATAACATAAAGAAAATAAATATAATTTCAGACAAAGTAGCAAATAAATTTACATATAAATATTTCATCACTAGTACCAAAAGTGGTTGTTTTCGGTGCGCGGTCGAGTTTAACTTTTGGTACGTGTTATGAACAATACTTTTCATTATACTGCTCATACTTGACTACATTAAAACCCTTTTAAATTTCATTAATAACTTAAAGATACAGTAAAAGAAATTAAATTGACACCTTTTTTTTATTTGAAAAAAAACATCTGTTTATTAACCTATAATGTTGTACTGCACTTTAAACACACTACTTATTATAAGTAAACAAATATTAGAATGAATCACAGTATGTAAAAGTAACCTCCTTCAAACACATGTTTATTAGTAGCAGGTAAGGTTAGCGCACCAAAAAGATTTTTCGGGCCTAGGCCCGAAAAGTACTGTTTTACGGACTCAAGCCGAGTATTGAAAACACATGTTTTTTGATGCAGTATAATGAAAAAAATAAATAAAAATAAGGAAGTTATAAAAAAAAATGACAGAGTAAACATTTTCATGAGTTCGTTAAATTGTGAGATATATATGTGTAGTCTGTAAGCATTTAAATATCTGATTTAAATAATGGCTACCGTCGGTCAAGAGTTCTGTAAGGACAGTGGGTATGTTTAATTGCTCTCTTCTTCGACAGTCTACGTCTTATAGTTAATAGTTCGTTACATTGTCTACATGTTAGGTGTCCGTGAGTAAGTAGAGATTGGCCAATTCGGAGTCAAGATAAAACTACCTCTTCTCTCCGGTTTCCTCTTCTGCTGGATGGCCATTCTGTCACTGTTTATTTAATCTGTCGTTAGTGTTGTACCATGCTGTCTGCCACTGTATAAGTATTTGGTTGCTATAATATGTCGTTAGGTCATCGTAAGTTGTTTCACTTGTTTCTATGTTCTGTAGTGTGGTTGCTAATTTGGCTTGTATGTCAACGTCTGTGCTTTGAGTAATGTCGACGTGTCCTGGTATCCATACCAGTGTTACGTGTTTGTTACGATTTTGGAATCGATTAATTTCATTTAAAATGTTGGTTTATAGAATACTACATAATTAAAAGATAAAAATAAAAACAAAGAAAATCAAACATGAACACACTTCAAAAAATCTTTGGATAAACATAAATATTTTTTTATTGGTTTTTGAATAAAAAAAAAATAAAAGATAAAATGCAATGTTAACAATTAATTAATATCCATAACACCAATGTATATCAATTTGACTTATTCTTCGCATGCTTTTTAGGGCGCTTTTACATCTGACACTTCTCGCAGAAATATATCTCAGGTGTAGGATAGATAATTATCATAATTATTATATCCGACACCTGAGATATATTTCCTGCAGGAAGTGTGAGATGAAAACACACCCTTAAGCTATATCCACACTGGTTGTCTAGGAAGACATGTCTATAGACGAGACCCTGTCTATGGGCTTGTTGCGAGACCAAAAATCTCAGGTCTAAGGTCTCCCGAGTGGAATGGGAGACTTTAGACATGTTGCGGAACATCGGCGCCTTGTGGCCAGACATGTCGCAGTCTTTCATCTTATTTTAATTGCCCCAGTCCCTCCCCATTTTATATCTTATGATATAAAATGTGTAATAATAAATAAATATATGTATGTATGTATATGTGTGTACATATGCGTGCACACATATACATACAGTATATATACAATATATAATATATAATATATATATATATATATATATAATATATGTATAATATATATATATATATAAAAATATATATATATATATATATATATATATATATATATATATATTATATATATATAGCCACTAGACTTCGGGAGACCCCTAATGAAATAATTATTGCTAAACACACACTCAATCCACACAAAACAATGTCCTCCATGGTTGAGACTGGGAAGACTAGACTGAAATATTCACATCACAGTGTGGACGCCAGACTAGACCAAGATCGGTGTCTATAGACCAAGTCTATGTGTCAAGCCTAGACCGTCTCAGCCAGTCTCTAGAAAAATCGCGCAACGAGCTCTACCAGTGTGGACTATGCTTTATAGCTCGTGATAGGAATATATATCTCAAAAATGAATTGTTTGAAGCTTACATTAGTCACATTTCACATGTCTGACATAAATGCCCTGCAATAACTATGAAATGTAAACGCACCCTTAAATATGAAGGAGTATTAAATTGAAAAAGGTACAGGTGGTAAGGAAATTTAAATGTAATTTTATCCAGCCCATTATAATATATAACGAAAATCTGTTTTAAACGAAGCATAAATCATCCTGGAGCTCTCCTTAAAAAGCAAAACAGGTCATTTTGTCTTCACATAGATTTATTATTCAATTTCATATATTATATTAATATTTTATTTCATATCGAACATGATATGATTTTATTTAATCGAAAACGATGGTTTCTACGAAGGTTAATATTCGAATATTAAGATGTTATGGATAACATAATATTCTTATGTTTTCTGTTATTAGGTCATTGGCGTGTAATGATGAATCTTTCCCCGAAAGGTCTGTGTTCGATGGAACCTATTTAAAATAATACTATCTAGCATAGCAGAAAAAATGTTAATTATTATTCATTTTCCTATTTTTTTTTCAAGCGTTTCAATCATTTGGGTCATTGTGCAATTGCTAAGCAATGTAAAGTAGAATGTAATATTTGGATCAAAATATTATATATTTTATTTTATATATAGATAATATATATAGAGATAGAAAATGATAACATATACTTCATAAAGAGGAATATACCCTTTTATATGTACATACACACTCTCACATACGTATATAAAGCATACACCCACATAAACGCGGCACCGCCCACACACAATAATAGATATAATCGTTAATAATGCTTTTTGACAGTTTTTTTACTGTAGAGATATTTTATTGAATACTTTCTAATTACTTTGTTCTGCTCATAAATAAATTATAATTATTAATCCAGGTACATTATTAGTAATTCAGTATGATTTTTATAGATGTTTCCTATTATTTATCAGAGTTTATTCAACCTGTCTATATTTATAAATATAAAAAGACCAAAAATAAGCCCAATAAATCATTTTGGTCATTTTACCATTGTTGGATTCTTATTTTACAATGACGTAAATACTGCCTACGCACATAGGCAATTATCAATGACGAATTATGTCGGTGGACTGTAGAATGCGTCGATCCAAGTTTTTCTGCTACCTCGACGACTGTTACAACAGGATTTTATTCTAGCCTACAGGAGTTCGCCATCAAGCTCTGTTGGTCGACCTGTACGAGGCATGCCTTCAAGCTTGCGGTTTCCCGCTCGAAATCGTCCATACCACCACTTTAATGACATCTTTCCATATATTTCTACAATTTGGAACAGTATTTTATTCTTTATCGAATTCCCAAAGCATAACATGATAAATAGAAGTGTATTTAACGCTATAATGAACAAAGAAACGTAGAAAAAAAAAAATGAAAAGGAGGAAAAATAAACAGACAGAATATTAAAAACGGACGAAAATGGTAGTGAGATGTTTCTTTACTAGTCTAACAATTCAGCTGAACAGCTCAACACCACGTCCGTCTGCACGGGTTGTAGCTAGGAATAATCCACCTATTTCCTGGAAATTTTAATGAACTCAATTCTAGTTGATCCCCCGTAAATAGAAAAAGTGGTGCAAAACAAATGATGTATAAATCCATTTGAAAGAACAACTGGAGAAACAAACAAATATTTTTTTTTTTTTTTACGTTTCACCCGTCGATTTGTAGAGTATTATCGGCTTAAAGAAAGAAAGTGGGGAGTCGTAAAATGCCGATGTTTGTTTTTCAAGCTGATGGAATGAATAAAAAACCACTGCCCAAGGTAAATCAAAATGAAAACTAAATAAATCACAACAGATTGACAATCCTCTACCTCTACAATAAATTTTAAATTGCTTCCCTGGAGAGATTGCATATTCACGCACAACCCGCTGATTTAAACCCTTAACAATAACAAGGCCTCTTACTCATGTTGCTTTCCCCATTATATCAACGCACCGTCCTTTCACACTTCGGTTTTTCTTTGAAGCATTTATAAACATTTTGTAATTTTAGCAAAAAATGTAGAACAATAAAGGCTACCTGAGTGAAACTATTGATTAAATAAAGATATGTGATGAATTTAAATTACAATATTTAGGGACTTTATAAGATGCTAACATACAATAAAGGTGATAATTATTGATGATTGTTTTAACAATATTTGTAAATATATTTATCCATAATGAACAGATAATTTCCTATTCATACATATTTAATTAAATTGTGTTAGCGTGTATATTTATATTTACATAAATATCCGTAAAATAATTTTCCAAAAAAATAAATGTAGAAGCAAAAATACAAGATATATAAAGATTCCTGTCAAACAAAGTGGCAATAATGATGTTTTTAAAATAGGGAAATCATGTTACGGGAGATTAAATTCACTACCCCGACATGACTAACCTTATCTCAGGACAATAGGTGAGATGAGGTGGTTCTGTCGAGTTGGGGAATGGGACGCACTAATCTCACCCATGGTTGGCTATTTGAAAGATAATTTCGATCAGAACACATTGTTTGTGGAAAAAATTTTTCATTAAACGAATTATTACAGAGTGCAGAGCCTACGAAGCCGTTCGAAAGAAGCCGTGGTCCTTTCTGTGATATACTTGGAGGTGACCATGAATCGAGAGAGCGAGAGAGAGAGAGAGAGAGAGAGAGAGAGAGAGAGAGAGAGAGAGAGAGAGAGATGAGATTTCTGAGAGCCTCAAATCTCTTTCATAAAATTTAATTAATGTAATTAATGGAATGAATACACGTGTATGTGAAAAAACCATGAAATATATTAAATACCTTTGGTTTAGTATTCGTACATTTTTGTGTGTATAAGTGTACGCGTCTATGTGTGTGCACTTTCTGCATCAAGAAAAGCCCAAATAAATTGCAAACCAAACAAGTAATATTAAAATCTAATAACACAAATCTGTAACTGTTCGGGTTTACAGTTTCGAACCCGTGACCTGGGAACTGTTTGTCCTAGACGATTTTAATCTAGCCTATGACACTCCCCGGATCAAGACCTGCAAGTGTGCCAAGTTTGGATTTGTATAAGGAACAAACATACGGACTGACAGGTGGTAAACGTACTTGACTTAGCCTACGACTCTCCCCGTAACAACATCTACCTCTGTGCCAAGATTAAACAAAATCGGTCAAACAGTGTGTATTTGTATAAGGAACAAACAGACAGACAGACGGCTGATAGACTTTTTTGACCTAGCCTACGAGACTTCCCGGATCAAGATCTACCTGTGTGCCAAGTTTGGCCAAAATCGGTGGAGCAGTGTGGATTTGTATAAGGAACAAACAGACAAACACACAAACGGACAAACAGACAGACACGTGATTTTTATATACATAGATAATATAATTTGTTATTTTATTTTATTTGTTTACGATATATATATATATATATATATATATATATATATATATATATATATATTATTGTATTGTTATTATTAAATAGATTTATCTTGACTTTTTTCTTTTATACTATTTATTTTTATTTTATTTTCCGCGATCATCAAATTTCAATGGGCAAATGATAGTTATTAATGATAAATGATAATTTAGTTTCACAATAGTGATTGAGTTTGTCTATAATAAATAGACGATTTTCAATTCTTGGCCGATATATATATTATGTTATTGATTCCAATATAACCACTTTTATGGTTGTAATGCAATCTTCCTAGGTGTTAGAATATTGTATTATCTTGACAAGAAGAGATCTGCTCTGCATTAATTCCATGCATCGGCAGGTTCATTGTAATGCATTACATAGAACACCATATTATCGGTAGTTCAATCAGGAAGGATAATAGGGGACCCAATTAGCACAGTGTAGAACAACATTCTCTGAAAACCCTTGGGGAAAAGTGCCTTATTAGGACAAGGGCTCTTGTTAACCCTTACCCTTAACATATACTTTCATTATCGATCATTTTAATTAATTTTTTGAAAATAAATGACCTTACTATTTACATTTTATTATACAAATCATAAAAAAAGTAAACATACTCTAAAAGTAACATTTTCTTTTTAAATTTCAATACAAAGTAATCAGCCTTATTAGCTTCCCAAATATATATATATATATATATATATATATATATATATATATATATATATATATATATATATATATATATATATATATAAATCAGTTTTATAACGAGCCAAAGGTCTCCAAAATATCCAGAAAATCTGAGCAGTATCCGTGCCTGATATCCATGGCAAACTACCATATTGGTTCAGCACAACAGGGAGATAGTTTTGTCCACTACGATTTATTTTTCTCTTTTCCCATGCACATAAAGGGCTGGGCCGACAAAGGGACGGTATGATAAAATATGGGGTTTCAACTTAGTACACGCATGAACTGTTCTTTAGAAAAGAATTTGTGATAGAACGATAAATTGAATGCTTTTAAACTCTTATCTCTCGTATCATGAGGATTAGCTTTCGAAGTTAATTTTCGTATTAAAATTATTCGAAATGAAAGTAACATTTAATCAGAAGTCAGTTTTAACATTACGGAACAAAGACGTAGTATTCAGTGCGCTATACAAGTTATAAATGACTGTTATCGATACAAATATTAAAAATTGGCCGAACGATTCTAACAATTTGTTTTTACATCCTGTTTCGAATTTAGCTTTTTCCCTCGAAAAAAATGTTTTAGGCACGAACTAAGTAAAACTTTCATGTCGCAATGGAAGGGAGGGTAAGTAGTTTGCTGCAAAACACCTCAAATAAATTAAGCAACTTTTTTGTAAGTTGTTCGAGCCATAAGTGGTCTTGCATTATTATTTTTAAAAAATAGTTTAAATATTTAACTGCAATAACTTTATTTATGTTGTCTTTTCGTGACTCTCGGAAGAAGCATCTAAGAATGCTCTTCTTAATAAATTGTCTCTTGTGTTAATTTTAACTTTTATTTATTGGTTTTTCGCCTACTCAAGAAACATACACTCTCTAGTGTCATCAAGTGCTTCCCATGAAGACATCAGTCTTTCATAATTACCACTTCTAATTTGTCAATGTCTGAAATGTTTGGAAGGATATGATAATTAATTGCTAAAGCATTAGTTCATCTAGTGTGTCACTCTAGGAGGCTGCTTTAGAGATTATAAATGCATAAAAGCCTTTATTTCAATTTATTCGATTTTAGAAGTTTTTGTTTTTCTATAAATATGTTTTTATGAGCATAATAATTTCCGTAACCTTTTCGGAAAGTGTACTAGGCAAAAAAAAAAAAATAATAATAATAATTTGTCTGAAAATGAAACTCTTCATTCATTAATTGATATGTCGCCATTTCTAATATAAATTTTCTTCTTTTTTTCGATAGAGACGTTATTAACAGAATAACTTAGGTATTTTTTTATATTTTTTTTCATATAAAATTTGTGTTAAAATATATACTTCTCTATTATTGAAGTAAATTAGCAATTATTGTCTGTACAAGGTCAGATGAATAACAAGATACCACGGTAAGCAATTCTGGCTAATATTATTGGCCAACTTGCCTAGATCAATCTATAGCAAGTTTCTATGTAATATGCATGGATACTGGCAGTTCACTTCGTCATCAGTGGTTAGTTCAGTTTAATTTGAAAAGGGATATTGCTTGTGGAACTGTTAAACAGATACAATTTCTAACAGGGCGGAGTATTACGGAAATAGATTAATGAAGTAATTTTTCTTTAAATAATATGAAATCGAACCATTAAATCATACACATAATATTTATTTATAACATAAATTAAATATCGCTAATAAGATCACTGGCTGCGGGTCACCTTCTACCATGTATAAAATGCATGAATGGAAAAAAATGGATGCATGAATGGAAAGAAACTGCGTCATCTTACCGCGTTTCCGTTCATATCCATAGTACCATTTTCAAAGCTTAGAAAATAAATAGTAAATGTATTGTTTTGCTCTCACGTGAAACAAAAACCATGTTCCTGAGGGCGGATTGACCTTTCAAATTGGACGAAAGATTTATGTACCAAATTTCATCAAAATCGGACCATTATTGAGGCCTCCAGAGCGCGAACAGACAAATATATATATATATATATATATATATATATATATATATATATATATATATATATATATATATTCGTGTTCTTCATGCGGCATTCTCCAGCGGTCTGTTTTTTAGCATGATATTTCGCAGAAATCCTATTCTGCTTCTTCAGACGGTTGTCCATTTTACACTTTTTTAGTTTGTTATTTTTAAATAACCTATAATAAATTGAGCTTATTTTAACATATGGCGCTTTCGGATATGCATTCTTGTATCCTCGCCTGTTGACAACGTGTAGAGCCGATGGAACTGTTTAGAAGCTTTTCTTCGTCTTGCTGCGAAGTACGGGCTTCCAGGTAGGGTGTAGGATAACACATTTCATCCCTGTTGAATGTTCCAATATTTATTGGAAGCTACTCACATCATCAAAAGAGCACGCCCACCTAAAACGAACATTACATTCGCACAGAGAAGAGCCTTACTCGACTTTAAAGAGAAGAGATGATGTAATCATCACTAGAGCAGACAAGGGTAACGACTACACATTCATCCCTGTTGAGAGTCATGGGTTGCTTGAATATCTCTACCGCCTCTCTGACAAGCCTTCTTTGCCGGTTATCTTCTTTAGCCAGGACTCTAGCTTCGTCAAAGAGCATTTTTCCAGGACATTCTTCGCCGTGTCTGGCTACAGCAGACGTTTTGGGGCGTTTTAGGCGGTAGTCAGCACAGCGTTGCTTTATCCTTGTGGCTATCTTCTGTCCGACGTAGACTGTTCCACAGTCACATGGAAGAACGTAAACACCCTTGTCCTGTAACCACTGCTTATCCTTTGCTGATCCGAGGGAGTCACCTATTTTGTCTAGAGGTCGGAAAGCGACTTCTACACCTCGATTTATGAAGAGTCTGCCTACTTTTTCGCTTATGCCTCGGACGTATGGCAATGCTACTCGGTTTGAGGTTTCTTCATTTTGTTTCTCAAGTATTTTTCTTTGAGTTTTCTTTTCAATACGGCTGACCGCTTTGTCTACTTCCTTAGTTGCATAGCCGTTTGAATTGAGATCATTCGTCAGGAAGGCGAGTTCAGTTTCGAGGTAGGCGTCATTGCTGCATAATTTCAAATCCCTGTGCGTCAGAGTCTGCACAAATCCTCTCTTCTGCGCTGGCTGGTGGTGGGATTCGGCATGCAAATATCGTCCAGTGGCTGTAGGTTTTCTGCAGACTGTGTGCCCCAATCCGCCGTCTGGTTCCTTGATGATCAGTAGATCCAAAAAGGGAAGCTTCCCATCCTTTTCTTCTTCCATTGTAAATTTGATCGATGGATGGGAATTATTCAGAAAGGCCAGAAACTTTTTTAATTCTTGAGGACCGTGCTGCCAGACAACTAATACGTCGTCAACGTACCTGAGCCATAATTTTGGCTTGAGGGTCGCCGTATTTATCGCTTGCTTCTCAAAGATGTCTGCTACCACTGGTGATAGAGGGCTCCCCATCGCTACTCCATCCTTTTGTTTATATATAACATCATTATATTGGAAAAAACAAGACGTAAGGCATACCTCTGCTAGCTTCATCATCTTGCCTTGTAGTAGATTCTTATCATGGATAATGTCAAGTGAATCCTTAACTGGTAGATTCGCGAATAAGGCCTCAACATCAAAGCTCAGCAAGACATCACCTTCCTCTATTTTCATCTTGCTGAGGATCTCTACTAGGTGGCTTGAGTACTTTACAGCTGAAAAAGAGTGCCCAACAAAGGGTTTCAATATCCTAGCTAAAACCTTACTAGTTCGATAGGTGGGGGCTCCAATCATGGATACGATATGCCTCAATGGGACACCGTCTTTGTGGATCTTGGGTAGTCCATAGATACGCCGGATCCTTGAATCATCAGGAGTCATCTCGTTCATCAATTTCTTTTCAATACCACCACTCTTCAAGATTTTGATGATATTATTTTCCGTGATTCGAGTAGGGTCCTTTATCCCACTTATAAGTATTCGGGTCCAGGAGGATTTGCATTTTCTCCTCGTATTCCTTCCGGCTCAGGATGACTGTTGCGTTACCCTTGTCCGCTCTAGTGATGATTACATCATCTCTTCTCTTTAAGTCGAGTAAGGCACTTCTCTTCAGGCGAATGTAATGTTCGTTTTAGGTGGGAGTGCTCTTTTGATGATGTGAGCAGACAAGGGTAACGCTACAGTCATCCTGAGCCGGAAGGAATACGAGGAGCAAATGAAAATCCTCCTGGACCCGAATCCTTATGAATGTGGGATAAAGGACCCTACTCGAATCACGGAAAATAATATCATCAAAATCTTGAAGATTGATGGTATTGAAAATAAATTGATGAACGAGATGAATCCTGATGATTATATGATTTATAAGTATAACGTTACATTTTTACCTTTTATGGCATATAAACACAGCATTTCCTTTATGAAGACAATTACACCTACACATATAGTGTACATTTTGGTGTAAGAGGTGTTCTTAATTATCAAATACAGCATTGGGAATTCCTGAGCTTTGTCTTGACTAATTTATCATCGTTTATGAGCAGGTGGTTTGGATTCCAGCCTTAGGGAGCTTATAATTGACATCGACCAGGGTGAAATTCGGGCTGATCAAACTCGCCTCCGACTTACGGGGTAGTGCTACCTTGTTTGATTAAAACCAAAATCATTTTCTCCAATTCATGAATAACAAATAAATCAATATGCTCAATTCTTTATGCCTTAAGTTTTATATTGGATGTTACAGTAACCAAAAAACATAAGTTATAATTTTCTTTGAAAACAAAATGGCGACGCTATGTCTGACGACCTGAAACCCTCTTTTTTCACGGGCGATAGTCTGCAGGAGTAAATTTATATTCAAGAAGAAAAAACTAAAATTATTTGTACAGAAGAATGTAAAATCTAGAAAAAATCGTAGATTTCTTAAGAAATAGCATTTTATTCTATTTCGTTTAGAGCCTGCTTCTCAAATTCAGGAACGCTATAGGTATTTAGGAACGCAGGATATGGTTTAGGTTCACCCGGCAAACCTATGTAATTACATAGGCGCATGCGCGATGGCTTTGTTCGCACATGGCCACCGCGCATGCGCGAACGCCAGCGGACACTTTTTTTAAATGTTTTTATCAGTTTACTCAAAGCATTTTTATGCTAAAATCCTACTTACTTTACTAGGTAGAAACATGAAGTTGATCGGGTGAAAAATGAAGGCGCTAGCTTATCGCCCGATTTGAAAAACGTAGTTTTTGAGAAGTTCGAATATAAATTGTAATGTACTGAAAAGTTCAAAAGTAATTTAGTTGAAAAATCTTATTTTTGGCACATTTAGAAACAGTTCCGCGACATAATCATTCATGGATATCATTTTTGATTATCTAATGGAGCAATTAAGCCCTTAAAAAAATTGAAAAAAAAAAGATTACATATAGTATTTACCCCTTAAGAATGAGATGCAGTATTGCATCCCCTGTTCGTGGCTTACAGTTAGATGAGTCTATGAAAGTATTTTTGGCAGATTTCGGATAAAGTTCAGATTCCTATGTAGACCTCAGTGTAATGCCAGATATATTTACTTTATTCAAGCATTGAATTCTTAATTATGTATTTATTTATATTTAATCACTACTCATTATTAGTAGATACGACAGTGCTGTGTTCCATTGTAGATAGTAGAAGGCTAAAATTTAATAATTGATGCTTCGAGACAATATTCAAAGATTTACGGTACGATACATTTAGACATGTAAATAGTATGAAATATACACCAAATGTATGTATGCACAAATATGAGTTTACACGGTACACATGAATGCATGTCTATGTTTATATATCTTTGAATATTAATGATACGTGTATTTTTATCAAATTTAGGAATTTCGAAAGGAAAGACATAATTAATTTGTTATTTTTTTATGTTTATTTATCTATATTTTTTTATCTCTAAAGGTGTAATATTTCAATCAGCATTGTAGCAGTACTTTAGCTAAACATTATTTTTTATTTTATATAGAACAAAATATGAATACTTAAGGCCAACGAGGTGAACTGCTAACGTTAAGTGAAAATAAATAAGGGTGCGCTTCCAGCTGATTACATATAGATCCATTTAGGTGTCTAGATTCATAAGGTCGTTTAATCATTACTATAAGGCTCCAACGATTTGTCTACGTTGGAAGTGAAAATAAATAAGGGTGCGCTTCCTGCTGATTACATATAGATCCATTTAGGTGTCTAGATTCATAAGGACGTTTAATCATTACTATAAGGCTCCAACGATTTGTCTACGTTGGAAGTGAAAATAAATAAGGGTGCGCTTCCAGCTGATTACATATAGATCCATTTAGGTGTCTAGATTCATAAGGTCGTTTAATCATTACTATAAGGCTCCAACGATTTGTCTACGTTGGAAGTGAAAATAAATAAGGGTGCGCTTCCAGCTGATTACATATAGATCCATTTAGGTGTCTAGATTCATAAGGTCGTTTAATCATTACTATAAGGCTCCAACGATTTGTCTACGTTGGAAGTGAAAGCATCTCATAAAAAAATTATTCTACTATATATTTGTCAAATACCACTCACTCACTCATCTATCAACGCCCAGCCCAAACCGCTCGACAGAAAATTTTGAAATTTTGCATGGACACTCCCTATATAACGTAGGCACTCGGTAAGAAAGGATTTTTTTATATTCGAATTTTTAAGCATTTTTAGGGGGGTTTAAAGTTTGAGTTGGTTAGAGAAGGCAAGCCTAGGTAGCATGTGTTGCTAGGACGATAAAGAACAGCTGTTACCGTACATTATCTATTTCATAGTTTTATTTCTAATTGAGGTTAATTTCAACTATTATGGCAGACCTTGAATTACTAGAAATTAACTGTCCCTCATAGAGTTTTAATTGCGTTTCTTTTCTGCCTGTCCCCGTCAGATAGGCTTGCCATATTTTTGGAGAGTTTGGGGGGGGGATAAAAAGAGTACAAATTATAAGCAAAATGGTTGGTGAGTTTTAAGCCTAGCAACTAACGGGAAGGGGGAATCCTAAACTGTTAGTCTACCCAAACCTTAAAAATAAGAACGGAACTTTTTTTGCTACTTGATTTTCTTAAAACAATCTCTCAGCCAAATAGTAGTGTCTGGCAGCTGGCAGCGCGCTGTGCAGGTAGTTCCAGCGTTTTACAGTTAGATTACTTCTGCTTTCTTTGACACTGTGAGCAGTAGTAAAAATGTTGATTGTAGAAAAGTAACCGATTTAAAAAAGATTCTTATAAACATGAATTCATTTTTTTTTTACATCTTATTGCCTTTTCCGGGACATTGATAAAATCGGGCGGGACACCGAAACAATTGCAAAATACCAGGACAGTTCCGGTCAAACCGTGATGTATGGCATATCCTTAGGTTTTCCAGGTGAGGTAATAATATCCGGAACCCTTGCAATGCCTTCTCGCCTATAACCTTGGTAATACTCGTAAATATATTGGGTGTTACCAAATGACTTCTTGGAAACATAAACTTTTAAATTTTAACGCCCATTGAATAAAATATAGTATGACGGGAACCGTGCTATAATAAACTGCACAGAATTGTATAGTAACGTAATTTTAATGAAACATTATTTAACGCAATAAAATAACTACTTATCTGCCGTGACGAAGCACGGGTATTCAGCTAGTTTAGTTTATAAATCTAGTAAATATTTCGCCAAAATACCAGGATTTCGAAGAAAACAAGGAATAACCGGAAAATTGATCACATAATTAGAGACATAAAAGATGACGCTTAAAAGAAGAATCTGTCATTAAGCATACAAAATTAATAATGTTGAATGTTCAATTTTAAATACTTATAAAAAACATACTTGATTGCTCATTGGCCTATTTAACTAAAAACAAACTTAGTTCCGGTGAGCAGATTCGTCAGGTTAACAATGAAATGAAAAACCTCTGTATATATAATTAGTATGTAGATGTTACCCAACGAACCAGACTACCGAGTTCTCAATGGTCATATACCAATGAATTATGTCCTGCTTTCCATCACAAGGGAAAATACCCTCACATCAATTACAGTGGCTAATTTCCTTAGGCTTCATAGGGAGGAACCCCGCTTATAAGGTTAATCTCATGAAACAATCCGGAAGTGCCGACTAGAAAATTTTGCGTTTCAGAACCCCTAGCCACAGAAAATAACGGTGGTTCAAATTTGTATATATATGTATATATATATATATATATATATATATATATATATATACATGTATATATATATATATATATATATATATATATATATATACACATGTATATATTTATTTATTTATAAATATATTTGTCTGTTCGCGGATTTCTGGCGTCCCTAATGGTCCGATTTTGATGAAATTTGGCACAAAAATCCGTCGTCCAATTTAAAAGGTCAAGTTCGTTAACCAGCAAAATCCGCCCACTGGCAGATGGCGTTAGGGGCTAAATTCTCGCAAAAAAAAATCGTAACGCTTACGTTTTTGAGTTCATAATTTTGTAAGTACTCGTTTTATAGGCTTCTTGGGCTAGTAAAACGAATGGCCATTTTTAAGGCGATAGCTTTAACCGCTTCTGAGAAAATCGAAAAAAAAATTGTTAAATCAAGTTTTTGGTTTGGTTATTTAGAATCATGGGATTCAGTTGAAACATTTTTTGCATGTTTGAATTTCATCAAAACTAACATGTTAAACTTTTGGTTACGTTTGGAGTTAAGGAAGGGTTAGAATAAAATATTTTATGAACAGACATGAAAAGTTTTGGGACTTCGTATAATTTGATTAATACCTCGAACACGGTTGGGAAATTTTCATAAGTGGATAGAAAATATTTGAAAGCTTTCTAAATTCTCTACAAAAAAGATTCTGAAACAATTTTTGAGTAGGTGATGTCAATCGAAGAAATAAGTGCTTAAAACTTCAAATACGTCAGTTTAATTCTTATAAACGGGTTTTTGTCGTCCTTTTTGTAATTTTTGTCTCTTCCCCTTAGTTTTTTATTGATTTTTATTTTTGTAATTTCTTATGTTAGGAAAACGTATTTGTGTGAAAAACAGGATAGGTAAAATGAGACCAATTTTCTGTTGCTAGAAATAATGAAAAGTTTTGGGAACTTCGTATACTTTCATTATTATCTCGAAAAGGGTTGAAAATCTTGGGAAGCGAAAGGTTACCATTCGAAAGCTTACTAAATGGTCTACAGAAAAGGTTCTGAAGAAAGTTTTTAATCGGAGAAATAAGTGCTTAAACTTTGAAGTAATTGATTTCGTTTATTCGAACGGTTCTTTTTGTCTGTTTTTATTCCTTGTTATTTTTTAATCGCTTAAAGTTAGGTAATGTATTTGACAATAAGACAGATTAAGTAAAATAAGAACAACAATTCATTGTTAGAAATATAGCTTGCCAAGAGAAAGAGATTCGATGACCTCTTTTGAATATTTTCAATTACCTTTATGCTGTTGGTTTTTTATTTTATTTTTTAATTGATTTTATTTGAAGAATTATTACTATAGTAGAAGAACACAAGAAAATGTGAAAATTTTTGACATTTTTCAATGCATTCAACGTATGAAATAGGTACCTCTAGAAGAGGATTCTGGTTATTTCTTGTTATTATTTTATTGCTTCAAGTAGGAGGATGTATTTCTCAATAAAACAGGGGAATAAATACAAATTCTCTGAACATGTAATAAAACTGAAAACGTAAATATTCTCCGTGTAGAGTCAGACATCTGTCCGGGTCGAGGTAGTAGGCAGGCTTGAGGTAGGCTTTTTTTAACTATCATAATAGTCTTGAGGCAATCAAAAGATTTAAATACCATAAGCATTTCTGCCAACGGCCATAGCCACGTTGAATGCACCGGTTCCTGTTCATTACCGAGGTTAAGCAACGTCGGGCGTGCCTGAAGTACCTGAATGGGTGACCGACCAGCGTTTCTCAACATCAAATATTTGCTCGTCAATGTAAAGTACATTAATTATATTCAGAAAATCAGATAATGCATTTCTAGAAATTTGAGTATGAATTGAAATAAGTTCAATTTGTGATAAGAAGAAAAAGCATTTTTGAATGGAAAATATTTAATATCAAACGTTCTATAATTAATTTATTTTATATCTTCATTGTACATATTTGTTATTGAATTTGATGGGCCAATTTTGACCATAATCGAAAAACGTGGGTCCCCGTCTTTCCTCCGAATTGTACACAAGTCAACGGTACGTAGGCCCCCGTATTTCCTCCGACTTGTACACTATTCGACGGTAAGTGGGCTCCCTTCTTTCCTCCGACTTGTACACAAGTCAACAGTACATGGGCCCCCGTCTTTCCTCCGACTTGTACAATAGCCAACGGTAAGTGGGCCCCGACTTTCCTCAGATTTGTTCACAAGTCAACAGTACGTGGGCCTCCGTTTTTCCTCCGACTTGTACACAAGTCAATGGTAATCAGAGCCGAGCATTCGACGGTAGAGAAAGGGTTAATATAAAAAAATATACAATCATACAAAATATATTTCGTAAAGATTTTGTATTTTTTTCCCCAATGTTATGAGGATAAATGGATCGAAGGCTGGCATTGAAGTTTGAGGATGTCCCAAATGAACCTATTCAATTAGATGATCTTTAATCTAGGTTTGGAAGATATTTTCGGTATATAGATAGATAATCTGGGCCCTTTAATGACAAAAGTAGCTCAACCTAAAATTTTTATCAGACCCTTGCTGAAACGCTTTATTATTAATAACGGTTCGTTATCTTCGACTTTTCTGATCTCCACAAAGCACAAGTACTGAAATATTATCGTAATGGGCATAATATACCTAAATACTTAACTAAATGAGGCTAAAATAGAGAATTATAATTCTACAAATGAACTAAGTTATAAAACAAGAAAAATGTGCATACAGCATGTATCTGAAAATTAATTCAAGAGACACGAATGCTGTCCCATTTACTTTCTGCCCTTAATAATCCTGCTGAAATGATATTTCAAGGGAAACAAAGGCAAGAACATAAAAAACCCATTAAAGTTGGACAACGACTTCTTTAATTTTACCAGACAAGTCCTCTACTTCTCCTGCCTCTATTTCAGTCCTAAACTTCTCCAATCTTTAGCCGTTACTAAAAGCCCGGTGAGGCCAGAAAAGATTCTAAAATTCAATAAGAAAGCAGGCAAATAGCCGATCCTAGTGGGGATATTGTCGTCAGAGCTTCCCGAGGGAAATCTGTTCTGGATTTATTTGTTCAGGGTTCGACACTGGAGACAATAAATTTCCTTTAACAGGTAAGTCCTTTCGGCCTGCTCCTTTTTATTTGTCTCCAATCCAAATGGTGGGTGTTATTGAAAGCCCTTTATTCCCGGTATCCTTTGCCCTACTTTTCTTTCAAGTATTGAAGCTCACTTAGGATCGTTGGAATGCGGTTCGAATTACTTTCAGAAATATGAGAATTTACGCTCCCAAAGTGGTTTACGTTAATTATGGTGAAACTCTGGCAACAGAATGTATCATGCTCGGAAAGCCCACAAATAGGTTAATCCATATCGTCATTAGAAGGGTTTTGGCCAAACAACTAAAAGCATGCTCAAATATTTGCTCTTCAGCGCTATTTTAATTACCTTAGATTATCACTTCGTCATTAGTAGATTAAGCACCCGAGAACGATTTATCTTACTATAAGATTTTGCATGATTCTTCTCTTACTAAGCCTCTAAGTAGAAGTCCTTGCTCACAAAGGCTACAAACAGAATGGAGCTGGGAGAGAACAAAGTGGAAGAGTCTATAAAGCGAGTCTTTATGGTTTTTTCTTTTCTTTATTCAACATAATTACAATTTCAAAGCCAAATTTGAGTATCAATTTGAATGAGAGATCCACTAAAGCACATGTTGTTGTCATCCTCGGTTATATTTTGACATGAATATGTATCACCTATGGCCTAGTAAGACGCTAAAACTGTAATGGTTCGGTTACGTCCGTCTTTCTGATTTCGGGGTAATTTTTTTTTTTTTTTTTTTTGGTGTGTCAAGTCGAACGAGACCACTGCCAATTCGATAGGATAATTACTTTGGACGATAAACGGGTATTATATTACCAAAACTGTGAAAAACAGCAAGTACCTATTTAATTTTAAAAAGTCATATTTTACTTATTATTATTTTGTAGAAATATGAATAATTCAAAATGTATTTTCGAGTGCTTAGTTGAATAATTTAACAACCAATGTATTACTGCAAACTGTTCTCGACACGTTCCACTTTATTACAATTTTTGCTTATAAAAAGTATGTTTTGTCAGTTTCACACAAGCTACTAGGTGGATCTCACTGTTAATGTCAAGTTACTTGCTATCACAAATTGTTCAACAAATCTCTGCAGAAAATAATAATTATAAACTCGATTTTCGTGAAATAATCGCATCTATTCATTTTCTTAGGCTGAGATTACATACAGACGAGAACGGCGATGAAATTTATAGGACAGCAACTTGAACTTTTAGGTAAAACTATGCAGACAGGATAGCTAAGTATCGCTACTTTTCCTACACCAAAAACCTAAGGATAACTTAGTTTCAATATAGATATCTTCACAATTTAAATGCACCAAGTTCATGGTACATTTTGGCAAAAAAGAAAATTGTTTTTAAAGCTACATATACACATGAAACTTCATGGGTAATACCATTTTTTTAAGAATAAAATAAGTGGTATAAAATATTGCTTTACTTTTCACTAAAAACTGTGAGATTTTTACTCACTGAGAAACGGTCAACAAAAACGTTTTTTGTCGTCAAAATTATTAATAAAATGGAAAAGCAACATTAGAGCAGTAATCTACAACTAATCAGGTATAAAAAAAAATTTAGTTCAAACGGGATTAAACACCTTCGGTTTTGAGGGGGTTTTTTTTCGCTCTCGGCACCACCGTGCGACGGTAGAAGAGAATTCCGTTCCTATGGCCACTAACCGACGTGGGTACCGTACTATCGAAACCGTCAAATTTTCATAGGTTATAACGTAAACTCATTGGAGATTGAATCAGTGGAGTTGAATAAAACAAAGTTTTATAGAGGAACCCGTCAGTCAGGATCGTGTGTGTCAGGATGTCGTCCGCGGACATATCCATCATACAAGCTATTTGGTTTAGTTTGTATTTTAACATGTTTTTTTATCCTCTTTTTTACAAGTAGTCCTGATTCTCCGCCATATAGTTTTTAACATATGACATAGTTAATTTGATAAGTTTTAAATTGATCAGTTTCTTTCTCGTTTAATTTATCTTTTATTCTACTACAACTATTTTTAATTTTATTTTGGTCCATATATTTTAACCAAATCTTTTCATCAATCATCATTTCACTCAATTTTCAATCTTTTTAGCAATAATTTTGTTGGAAATATTTTGTAGTTAGGAAGTTCAATCGATTTTAATTAAATACCCTTCTCGAAATGATTTATGATGAAAATAAACTTGAAGATTTGAAGATAGGGAATGGACTAAAGCTGAAAGGTCACTCCGATTATCAAAGCCATTAGGTATTAATATTGATAAGGGTAAGGACAAGATGAGAGGGAGATGAAGGGTAATATCTTATTAGCAAGATTAGAGGGATCAATTAGTGCATGTAGATTGGGATCGGATTCCATCTCTCAACCTAAACCTCTCTCTACCTTGGGCTTTACTCACTTGTAGGGCATCTACCAAAGGCTAAATCTGCTTTAAGGCGAATTTATCTCAACTTAACATTAGCTGAATACCCCTGCTTCGTCACGGCAGATAAGCAGTGTTTTTCTTGCGGTAAATAATCATCAAACATAACTCTACTACATAATTTTTTGGAGTTTATTATAGCATGGTTCCCGTCATACTATATATTATTCATCAATTGATAAGTAATCAAAGTATTATGTTTCTTGACACTGGGGCGCTCTAGACCAGTGACAACAAACAGATAACCTAGAGGTAACCCGTTATCTATAAGTTACACGTAACAGGAGTTATACCAGTACAGGTTAAAATTCGTTTTAATTAATAAATGTGCATTAAAATTTAAAAATGTATGTTACTCATGTGTCATTTGGAAAAACCCATTATGTATATTTGCGAGCATTACCAAAAGGTGTGACTGGGGATACTGATGGGTGATGTGAAGTGCTGTGACTGGGAATACTGATGGGTGATGAGGCTGTGCAAGGGTTCGGGATATTATTAGCTTGGGTGGCCCATCACCTGGAAACTGTATGGGTGACAAGTTGAAATGATCCTAAATTAAAACGGTGATTTTGTCCCTCATAGCGTAAACTCTATGAGAGACAGTTTAATTCTAGTAATTCAAGGTCTGCCATCATAGTCGAAATTAACCTCAATTAAAAATTATACTATGAAATAGATAATGTACGGTAACAGATGTTCTGTTATCGTCCTAGCAACGCATTCTGCCTAGGCGAGCATGCTCTCTTTCAAACTAAAAATTCAAGCCCCTCTAAAAATACTTGAGCATTATTCAAATAATTATAACATTCTTGTCCCTTGGCGATATAATTAAGACGGCCAGATTTTTTAAATTTTTTTTCTTCTTGGAATCACTAATGGAATAAAGAGGAAATTAATGCTAATAAAATTAAATTCTGAATTTCAAAATTTAATGTCAAAATTATTAATTTTATAGGCCCAAAATCATTACCGTCCGCTATCCCTGGACACATTTATTACACTTTACAATTTTTTTTAGGGGGGAAGGATAGTATATTTTTTGCTCATGTGATGTTTCATTTTAACATAATAATATTTAAGGTGAATTCATATACATTTAAATAAATTTAAAAAAAAAATCTAACTTCGCAATAGCACCTTAAAAGTTGTCCCAAAGTTTTGACATCATTACCATCCGCCTTTTTGAATTAACGAGAAAACCTATCAGGATGGAGCAAATTGTTTCCAAATAGATGTTGGAGCAGCTCTCTCAAACTGATTTTTGTTGTCGAAAAGGTTCAGAAGAGAAATGTTGTACGAATCAGTTTTTGCGATATGTTTTATCTGGTAAATCACGATTGGAGTATTTTGCTGGTCATTACCGTCTCCCATTTTATTACTCAAAACATCCATGAATTTTTTTTTTCGTCTAACAATTAAATAGTGCTTCAAAAACTACGTATTTTACAATATTTTTTATTAATATACTTCTTTTAGAAACAAATTTTAAAAATATTTTTTTAGCAAATCATTACCGTCCTACTCTACATTGGGTGGTAATTAGAGTTGGCATAACTTTATTTAGAAATAAAAATAAGAATTGATGTGTACCTCATTTATTTGTAAATACGAATATAAATAATTTCGTATTTATAAGATTGAATACGAATTTATTTGTATTCATGTATGTCATATATATAAATGCAAATAAAATTGTATTCACAAATTTTTCTGTAAATGAAATTTAATTTAGTGGAAAAATTCTAATTATACACAAAAAATGTGAATATTCACAAAAAATCAAGTGATTACAAAAACATTCACATTTAAATATACGAATACAAATAAATTCACATTAAAATTTGTGAATAAAAATGTATTCACAACATAAATTATGTATTTGTGCGTATAAACAAAAAGGTGATATTCGAGACGTTATTGAAGGGAGTATTCTGCTGGATATTGAGGCTAGTATTAGGAAGAATATCGAAGATGATATTTGGAAGGGTATGGAAGATGGTATTAGGAAGGGTATTGAAGATGGTATCAGGAAGGGTATTGAAGGTGGTATTATGAAGGGTATTGAAGATGGTATTAGGAAGGGTATTGAAGATGGTATTAGGAAGGGTATTGAAGATGGTATTAGGAAGGGTATTGAAGATGGTATTAGGAAGGGTATTGAAGATGGTATTAGGAAGGGTATTGAAGATGGTATTAGGAAGGGTATTGAAGATGGTAGTAGGAAGGATATTGAAGATGGTATTAGGAAGGGTATTGAAGATGGTACTAGGAAGGGTATTGAAGATGGTATTTGGAAGGACATTGAAGATGGTATTAGGAAGGATATTGAAGATGGTATTAGGAAGGATATTGAAGAGGGTATTATGTAACTTTAAATGCTTACAGAAAGGCCTTCACCTGATGTTGCTCCTGTAGAGGGGCTCGGTATAATGACGACATGAATTGACGATATTTGGAACTGCGTGATTGATTTTTAAATATTCAGAAAAAATATTTAATACTCTTCATACGCTTAAAAAAAAAAAAAAAAAAAAAAAAAAAAAAAAAAAAAAAAAAGTAGTGGGTGTATGACCAACTAGCGACAAAAATTTACCATCACACGTATGTTCAATTGGTACAAAAAAAGTTAATTAATTTTCAAGTTGATTTCTGTAAAATTTGAAAACCAAAAAGTAAAATCTATCTGAATAATGCTCACTTACCCATCTAAAATTTGAATAGCAAAAAAACCTTTCTTAGCGAGTGTTTACATCCCAAAAGGAGTTTCTATACAAAATTTCAAATTTGTCTGCCAATTGGTTTGGTTAAACGAACAGAAAACTATATCTCCTGACAAGTCGTGCTACATCATTGCATTTAGACGGCATCAGTCGTTGATTTCCATGAACTTGTCGAATTAGTACGGTAGCTGGCATCTCTATCGGCTTAACTTAAGTTAGTCGAGAACTTTACCGAGAATAGTGGGCAAGCTTATGTATCGATATAGCTCTAATCTCTGCCTCTCTCATGGGCGTATATAAGGGGGGGCTGAGGGGGCTGCGGCCCCCTCCCCAAAATTTTGATTTGATCGGTAAAAATTTCATAAAACCTTTAAAAATAAATTAAATAAGATAATTTAGTTCATAAAACTTATTCTATTTTGGGAGTAAGGGCGTTTAAGTTGGCTAAATCTCTTCCAAGATCTAAGTTGTTAGTATTCCATAGACCGGAAATGGTCTCAGCCCCCCCCCGAAATTTTCCCAGCCCACTCCAAAATTATTTTCTATATACGCCCATGGCCTCTCTAATTTTAGATTAGCAACTGGTTCTGCTGTTTAATCCTTCAATGGATATTTCCTGATCTGAAGGTATTTATTGTAGATATTTTCCCATGATGATCTGCTTGATCCATGCTATTCAGTTGATGGTACTGTTCAGTTGGATTTCCATTGCTCGGAACTGTTGTTTTAATTTTTGCGAAAGACGTGCACATGACAGAAGTGACGTAGAATCTATTCCGAAATTCGTACATATGCAGGAGTAGATACTCACTGTGGCGGAGTGGGAGGGATCTCGTCCTCTGGAAGTGTACGTGAGTGCCTCGCCGTATAGCGTATACCGTATTCGGTTTAACGTATGGTGGACCGTGTACCGTATTTCCGCGGCGCTACGCTAAACGATACAAACGCTGCCACAGAATAAGCGATTACGAGCGACAGAGTTTGTTTCCGCAAACACCTTCTGGCTACTAGCTTTGCACTACAAGCGCCTTCATGCAGGGTTTTTTTAAGTTTTCAAGGATTATAGGCTTTGTTCAATTTTATTCTTTGTAGATCCAGAGGAATTATTATTCAGTCTAGTTACTTCATTAGCGCACATTTTGAAAGCAGAAATTAATCCATCCAGGAGTCAATAAACTATCCCGATATATTGCCATACATGTCCATTTTTTTAGCATAAATATGTTTTAGCGATGACTAAACTGAAAAAAAAAAACGTTACAAAAGAGTGTCCGCTGGTGATCACGCTTGCGCATTGGCCATGTACGAAAAAGAAGACTGTATGTTATACAGTACATTACATAGGTTTGTCTGGTGGACCTAAAGCATATTTATGTTCCTGAATTTCAGTAGAAGTGTCTAAAAGATTTGTTTTTTTTTTTTTGGATTTAAGACGTCAAAATTATGATTAAATTGACTCAACAACATGTTCTTAATGTGGATTTTTCGATCCATGTAATGGTGTAGGAAACTAGGGCACTACTAATAGGGCACTATGTCCTGTTTTTTTGTGTGTGTGTGTGCTTCGACTGCCTGGGCCATTAGCACAGGCTGTCGAATAGCCTTTCGAAGATAAAACAGTGAAAAATAAAATCATGTCCGTTTTCATTAGAGATGAAGACATCAGGTGGAGGACTTAGTTTTGTTTGACTATGATCAATACTACCAATTACCTATCTATGCCAATAACAATGTGAAAAATTTTCTTTAAACTGTTTCTATAAGTACCGAGGAATTTTCCTCAACCATTACAAATATGTGACATGGTGTCCTTTACCTCCGGGGTACAGATATCTCTCTCTCTCTCTCTCTCTCTCTATATATATATATATATATATATATATATATATATATATATATATATATATATATATATATATATATATATATATATTTGTGTATAATACAATACAAAAAAAACATCGTCCTGGCTTGGTAATTGAAATGAAATAGACTTATAGAATAAAAAAAATCATATTTGAAAATTATTTAGAATAAAAACTGTTGTAGCGTGTAGCTTGGAGGGTTTTCCGGTAAAATAACCCATTTCCCACTCGGAATGCAATAAATTCCCTATCGTCTCTAAACCCCTTCCATCCTGAATTCCAGGCTATATTCACTAAATCTATCGGGGCTAGGCTATGATTTTAATTATTTTTTATTTGAATTCTCTTGTCCAATGTAATTATTACTATTAAACAAGTAATTTTCAGGTGCTGAATATTGGGTGCATTTTAAGCTGTTGCCGAAACTAAACAAGAATTTACAAAAAAAAAAAAAAAAAAAAAAATCTTCGAACTGGTACGGGATGCTCTAGTCGCCTTCGACAAATAAGGTATTTTTGGTCATGCAAAATAAATATAAAATTATAATATCTTGCAGTTAATTTTTGAAGAAGTAGAAACCTCACAGCAAATACTTTGTGAATGTGTGATACAAGCCTATAGGACGCTGATGCACTGTGGAAGTGCTATAAAACTACGGAAGAAATTAGCTAAGGACACTTACAAGGAACTAAACTTGTTGCAGGAACTTTATAAATTAATGAACTAAGTGTAGGATTAGTGTGGTCGCAGTGATCAAAGCGAGGCGACATTAATCACTTACTCCGTGTAAGTTCGAGCCCAAATATATAACATTTTAAATCCAATTCTCCTATAATCTACCTCTAAATGTTTTAATGTTATGAGGGTAAAATAAAGAATGAAAATAATAAATTAGCTCTAACTTTTCCCCAAATGTCTTAAATAAACCTGAAGATACTCTGAACCAAATTGAAAAATGAAGCGAAGACAGGTATAGTTGGGATTCGGCTAGGAGAAAAACGTCAGACTTTCAAAAAGAAATCTGTATTTTGGACGTTTCGACTGCAACAATGGCAGCCTTCTTCAGCTACAAAATATATACAACTTATAAGTAAAGAAAATGTACAAGTAGTAAGTAAAAGACAGGAAGAAATGAGCGGAGTATATATATCAATACAATAAATTTTAACCAATCTTATTTTTAAAAACAATGAAAATACGGTAGTTGGAAAGAAAACAGCATGTAGAACTTGTTAGTAAAAACAGTACAAAAAAAAAAAATTAAACAGTAAAAACAACGCACATTTTTTATGTAGTGAAAAACAAAATCTATTTTATAAGTGAATACAATTTATAACAATTAATATATAGATACATACCACTAGAGAATGCCTAGGGGGGAGGGAGGAAGACCTCGAGGACAACTTAGGTAACCATGGTAGAAGTATGAACGACAGCAACAACACCGGTGGTCTTTATAGTTATGAAAAAGGGGTGGGGGGGGGGGCGGCAAATCGGTGCAGATGAAAGAGGTACAATTGCTGGGTTGTAAAGGCGGGTTGTAAAGGAGGTTGTAAAAGGTGTTAAGAGCTTTGGGACACACAAGTAGAGAAATTGTCTGGAGCCTGGGAACAAAGATAAAAAAGGAGGTCAGGACAATTTATGGAAGACGGAGGAGTAAGCAGGGGAGATGTTTTGTTTGTCGGTTTTGTAATTAATGTTATTGGGGTTTAAGTTAATGTGGACGCATTCGTAAATCTGTCGCTTTTTGGTGTTTCGTTCTGTGGAAAGTATTTCAGTGTCGTCAAAGTTGAAAGTGTGTTTTTTAGTTATGGCGTGTTTTGCGAGGGCGGATTTGTGGATTTCTTTGTTTTTTATTGTCCGTTTGTGTTGTGTTATGCGGGAGTGAATATAATTTTTGGTTTCACCTATGTGTACAGCATTACAGGAGGGGGTTTGGCAGGGTATTTGATAACAACGTGGGTGGCGTAGTCATAGGGAAGGGGATCTTTGAGTTTGGTGTACAATGTAGTAAGTTTGTTAGTGGTTTTTAACCCAAAGTTTAGTGACGGGAGGGCTTTTTTTAAAGTCTTTGTGAGTTTTTCCGTCAGTCCTGGTGTGTATGTCAGGGAACGAAATATCTGGAGGGAGGATTGGGGGGAGGTATTGGGGGAGGTGGCATTGAAGGATTGGGATTTTATTTGTTTTATAAGCCGGTTTATGAGGTTGGGGGGGAATTGATTCAGTGTTAATATTTCGGTAGCTCTATTCAAGTTTTCATTGTGGAAGGACTCATGGGATAAGGAGAGGGCGCGGCGAAGAAGGTTCCGTGCTACATTGATTTTCATGTGGTAAGGATGGGAAGAGTGGAAATTGAGTAAACGTCCAGAATAAGTAGGTTTAGTATACCAGTTTGTGATGATAGTGCCGTCAGTCTGTCTGATAAGTAGAACGTCCAAGTAGGGGAGTTGTTGGTCTTGTTCAGTCTCCACCGTAAATTGTAGTCTGGGATGATACTAGACTGCTTCAACTCCTATCATCCCATCCTTAATTTCCACTCTTCCCATCCTTACCACATGAAAATCAATGTAGCACGGAACCTTCTTCGCCGCGCCCTCTCCTTATCCCATGAGTCCTTCCACAATGAAAACTTGAATAGAGCTACCGAAATATTAACACTGAATCAATTCCCCCCAACCTCATAAACCGGCTTATAAAACAAATAAAATCCCAATCCTTCAATGCCACCTCCCCCAATACCTCCCCCGAATCCTCCCTCCAGATTTTTCGTTCCCTGACATCTCCCCTGCTTACTCCTCCGTCTTCCATAAATTGTCCTGACCTCCTTTTTTATCTTTGTTCCCAGGCTCCAGACAATTTCTCTACTTGTGTGTCCCAAAGCTCTTAACACCTTTTACAACCTCCTTTACAACCCGCCTTTACAACCCAGCAATTGTACCTCTTTCATCTGCACCGATTTGCCGCCCCCCACCCCTTTTTCATAACTATAAAGACCACCGGTGTTGTTGCTGTCGTTCATACTTCTACCATGGTTACCTAAGTTGTCCTCGAGGTCTTCCTCCCTCCCCCCTAGGCATTCTCTAGTGGTATGTATCTATATATTAATTGTTATAAATTGTATTCACTTATAAAATAGATTTTGTTTTTCACTACATAAAAAATGTGCGTTGTTTTTACTGTTTAATTTTTTTTTGTACTGTTTTTACTAACAAGTTCTACATGCTGTTTTCTTTCCAACTACCGTAATTTCATTGTTTTTAAAAATAAGATTGGTTAAAATTTATTGTATTGATATATATACTCCGCTCATTTCTTCCTGTCTTTTACTTACTACTTGTACATTTTCTTTACTTATAAGTTGTATATATTTTGTAGCTGAAGAAGGCTGCCATTGTTGCAGTCGAAACGTCCAAAATACAGATTTCTTTTTGAAAGTCTGACGTTTTTCTCCTAGCCGAATCCCAACTATACCTGTCTTCGTATCTCTACAGCGGCTAACTATCTCCATCTACACAAATTGAAAAATTGTTTTAAGTGGCCTACTTCAACCATGACCACCTGTGCCTACTTCAACCATGGCTAAATAAATGGAGAATCAAAGTAAATGCAGAAAAATCTAGCCATGCAACTTTCACACTTCGTAAGTCAAGCTGCCCGCCAATAACCCTCCAAAACATTATAATCCCGCAGAAATCACAAGTAAAATACTTAGGCCTGATACTAGACAAACGCTTAACTTGGAAGCCACACATAACTCAGAAAAGACAGGAACTAAACAGACGTTTTAGACTTTTATCACGCTTATTGGACAAACGCTCAAAACTATCATTGACTAACAAACGACTTATATACAATACCATACTCCGACCAATATGGACTTATGGACTAGAACTATGGGGTTCCACTAAACCTTCCAATTCCTACAGAATGCAAACAATACAATCCAAAATCCTTCGAAAAATATCCAATGCTCCTTACTATGTCTCGAACCTAACCCTCCATAATGACTTCAATATCCCCTTTATCCAATCCCTGGCCAAATCAGTCTATCAGAAGTTCCATTCCAATCTCCCAGGCCATCCAAATCCTTTGATAAATTCTCTATCCTCGTTCCAAAATCCACAAAATCCCCATAGAAGGCTGAAGCGGAGGTGGCCAAGAGACAATTTGCTTTAACATCTGCAGTGCACAAAGTGTCTTATATTTTCATTTAAAATTCTTTACAGTTGTTCCATTATTATTTTATATTATCTTTTTATTTATTTATTTATTTTTTATTTAATGCATTACTATTGTGGGTTTTGTAATTGTAATTGTTTGTTCAAGTGGCCTAACAGAAAATCTTGTCTAAGTTTTCTTGATAAATAAAAGAAGAAAAAAACAATGCAGGAAAAATAACAGAAATTAGAATAAGTCTGCAAGTTCTCATTTGAATAGTAGAGAGGGCACAGCTGGTGGTAGAGAAAGTCTGTAGTTCATTGCTAACTTGTCTCCTGGGCCATGGATAAAATACTCAGCTGCCACCGACAGGGACACTGAGCCTCTCAGGAAACTTTATAATCAACACGAGTGGCAAACCCTTTTTATTCTTATTCAAAAATATAAATTCATGAATCTAAAAACTACTATTATTTCTGGCGTAAATTACGTGAGAAGACATTATTTTGGTGGTAAGAATCTTTAAAATGACATTCCTGCATTAAGTCGCTGGGATAATTGACCTCATGAAGGCAATTGTAAAATATGTGTTATAGACCTCCAATGATGGCCGCTAAGAGGCTCGTTTTTCAATATACTTATAATTTTATGAGCTCAAAGATGTTTTTTTTTACAAAATTTAAGCGAGGTATCTTTGCGTAAGGGGATGTTAGTAGAACATGTAAAAGAAAAAGATCATCGAAATCAGTCACCATTTGTCAATTGGAATGGAATGGCCTATGTATACGTTGTTAATGGTCATTTTGACGATAAAGAGTCATTTCTGACCTTTAGTGCCATTGACTTTTTCCTTCCTCATGACTCGTAGATTCGAAATATGGAATGAAAAAAATTGACCTTGAATAACATTTCAAGGTCAATTCTGCGGGGGTTAATATGGGGGTTATTTTTTCCGATCTCGCATTGGAGAATCATCTGGCCAACTGATGACCATTATTTATTTGAAAGCCTCTACTTATATTAAAAACATATTCATGATCTAGAAATTACAATTGCGTTTAAAAAAATCTTTCAAAATACATTTTTGAGTGAACTAAAAGATTTCTCATCTTAATTACAAAAAAAAAAAAAAAAAAAGTGTCAAAGCGTAGTTGAATCAAATATTCTCATTGTTCTTTTCAATCCTCTTTCGTTAGCTTACAAATTCAAAGCAAATGCTGATTAAAAATAAATCCAATTCTCCGAACAATTACATATAAATTATAAAACAACATCATCATTAACTGATGTACATTTTAAGGTCCTTATTTTACTTAAGTTTCCTTTCCGCCTGCAGCTAAGATTTTTAAAAATATATTTTTCTGAATAATGTAAAATTTGTAAAGCTAAAAAGCCATTGATAAAAGAGTTATTATTCACAAAGGAAATCAATATCCTCTCTAGAATGTCCCTTTTTCTTCTTTAACAGCCTTTGAAGAGCAAATACTCTTTGAAATAAGGCAAAAGGAAAGTTCATCTAAAATTTAATTTCCTTAAAAAGTTCTATCGGTGTAATTAAAATGGACGAAATTTTACTTACAGACATTCTCTTCATTCCCTTCAGACCAACTTACCTGTAAAACAATAACCATTCTAAATATAATTTGTACTTCAAATGTTGTACTGGAAAATGTAAGCTGAACAAAGAAAAATGCGTATTATATACTTTTTCTTGTAGTAACTTAATAATAGTTCCATGGCAAATAAATTATCAAATATTAAAAGAAGAATATTGAAAGATAATATTTTTTCCTACAAGTTCTTATTTTTTTGTGATATTAAGTCGTTAGGCTGGGCTTACAGCCACTCCTCACGTTTTACGTTTGTTTACTTTGCTAATTTTGATACCGGACTTCAAATCGGAGCATGAAAAATCAGCTAAACTGATAAATCTAATGATTTATTTATTCATTATTTATCTAAACTTTGTATTTTATGTGGCAGGTCAAGTTTCTTTAACTATATATATATGTACATAAGCTCTTAAATGTTGAATGTATTTAGCCGGCTATCTTCTTGTCCCTAAAACTGCTCTTATGGAAGATGTTATATAAAAAAATATGGAAACATTGTTGTAATAAGCAACATCTAAATATCGAATATTTTTTTCTCCACTGATATGTTCATGTTAAGTATAAAGAATGAATAAATCACCCAGCAATTATTTCAATTAAATCTCATACACGCTTGAGGTTATGGCAGATTTGCGCGATATCTTACCGCATTGCGTGCGAAACGATAAAGCTTCTGGGAGGTCTTGGATCACGCGAAATCACTTCAAAGTTCATTTACTACGGAAATCTACGAATATGAATGTCTCTAAATTGACATTACTTTAAACGGAAACAGAAAAAAAAAACAAACAGGATAAACGCATCAAATTATTGATGCCCTCTGCTCATTTATGATCAATGTACAGGCTACCTCAGATAAAAAAAAATTAACATCAGAAAAGTCCATTGCCCATGGTTAACCTGGTGTTGATGTCCATGGTTATCCCGGTAACTAGGTGATTTTCTATATTAAACAAGTAGGGAGAAAGCAGGGCTTTTAAGAAGATATTAACATGAAATGTAAACTTGAAACTGAAAAATCAAAACAATACACTCAATCAAATTTAAAAAAATGAAAAAAAAGAAAATTAATAAAAAGAACAATTTTCAAGTCTAAAATTGTAAAAAACTAACAATAATATAAAAAAAGTCCGACTCGCAGGAACTGCATCATCTTAGCGCGGCTCCGTTCATATCCCTAGTGTCATTTGAAAAGCTTAGAAAAGAAATAAACTTTTTTTTTTTTTATATATCTCGTGAAAATTGTCGAAATCCTCTCGAACATCTCGAAGAAAAGTGATGTTAAAGCGTCAGGGACACCGACAGTAGCTAACTTATACACAGAAGCGGAAATTACACAATCCGGCTCTAATTCTAAAGCAAAGCTCTATAAATCAATACAAAATATGCCTAAAAAAGCCTTTCTAGTGGATACAAAAGGATCAAGAAGAAGTACAAGAAAGATTGAGTAGAATGCCGTGCCTAATATAGCCTATATAGAATAATATGCAGAATAAAGCCTATCTAGTAGATACAGAAGGACAAATAACAAGTCTTGACGAATAACAAGTCAAGACATAGAATAATATACCTAATTAAGTCTAAGGAGTAGATACAAATGGACCAAAAACAAGTCTTGAGAAAGCTTGTTTTTTTCTAATTAAATACTTTTTATCAATATTTAGTATATAACCTGCGTTGAAAACTATTGATTGCTAATTGATGAATCGAGTTACAACCAAGTAATCTTTATGAATATTTAGTATATAACCTATGTATGGAACTGTGTTATTTCCAGAACTTGTATTGTAGAATAGAACTTGTATGAAATTCAATCAGCTTTCATTTGTTACAGAATAGTCATGTCGCTAGGACGCAGGGTTTCCGAGATATTAGTGAAAACCCGAAAAATGGGGCCTTCTAAACCCCCCTCCCCCCCGGCTCAAAGGCAACGGGTGAGAACTTTTGATATGTTGACCACCTAACTAGCCGAAACAAAGTTATGAAGTTAAAAATTGTGTTCCAAACATTTCCACTTATAACTCTTAGTTTCCTAGGCTGTTAGTCGCTAGATTTCAGATTTCACGATGAACACTGAAATTATTTTTACGTTTGAAGGAAAATACATAAAATAGCAAAGTAATATATATTATTGAAGGGAATGCAATACTCTACAGCCCTATAACCGTTATTTATTATTTTGGTGCATCGTTGAAGAGTTATCCGGTCAAAACGGGGAAAAAATCTGCGGCAAAAGTGTTTTTCCCCAAAATGACAGACTATCAAGAGCGGATATTTCGAAAACTAAAGATATCTCGAAAAACTTTATAGAATAGAACTTGTATGAAATTTAATCAGCTTTCATTTGTAGCACCACGAAAGTAAACTGACTGACAACACCGTAACCTGACTGTCAACAATGGGAAGGTTACGTAGGGTTAGTCAGTGTTGCCGGTGCCACAATAATTTATGAATATTTAAATTTCTTACCGCGGCTTTGAGGTAACCCGAAAATTACCTAGCCAAATTTAAGTTTTGTGTGTATAAAAAGTGCGACAACGTGGTGCTGATTTTCTGTGTGACTTTTTTGGACTTTCTTTAAATTATCTGGCAGTGGACCGTTATTTATTATTTAATTTATTATCAGAAGTTAATTATTATTATTTTTCAATTGTCAAGTGTTTTATTTTTTTATTATATAGACATTTTTTTTTTTAACCGGCTTATTTTATTTTTTACCTGATACTCCTCTAAAGTGGTGACCCCGACGTGATGAGTGAAGACGAAAAGAAAGAAGAAATGCAGACAGAGGAAACTCAGGTTAGTGCAACTGGGCCTGGGGCTAATATCAGAATTCCCCCATTCTGGAGAGCAGACCCAGAATTATGGTTTTGCCAGGCCGACGCCGTATTTGCGACCTCTAAAATTTTGAGTTCGCGAATAAAATTTCAAATGGTGGTGGCCAACTTGGAGTTCGAAGTGTTGAGACAGGTTTCGGACTTGGTTAAAAATCCTCCCGCAGATCCTTACGAAGCACTCAAGTGTCGACTAATTTCGACGTACGCCGAGTCGGAAAACCTCCGCATAAGACGGCTTTTAGAAGATAAGCGTCTCGCAGACGGAGAGCGCCCTTCCCAGTTTTTGAACGAATTGAAAAGGCTCGCAGGAGCCTCAGTTTCCACAGAATTGCTGCGTACCATGTGGCTTAAGGCCCTGCCAGAACGAATGCAGGCTACACTAGCGGTGAGAACAGAGCAGTCCGTAGACAAGCTAGCCGAGATCGCCGACCGAATCGCCGAGATCTACGAGCCCAGTGTTAGCCAGGTGACCTCTCAGTCCACACAACCACACACACGTTCCTCTACCTCCGTTTCCCAGCTCGAGGAGAGGATGCAGAAGTTGACCCTGGAGATCAGCGAGCTCAAAAACCAAATAGCTCGCGATCGAGGAAGCAGATCACGAGGCCGGGAGCGCAGCCGCTCGAGAAGCAAAGGTAGAACTTTGTGCTACTACCACCACCGCTTCAAAGAAAACGCCCGTAAATGCCGACAACCGTGCAGCTGGAAGAGTACGTCGCAGAAGGGAAACTAATCTCAGCGACTGAGAAGGCGGACTCCGTCGCTGATATCAATCACCGCCGATTATTTATCACAGACAAGGATTCTGGGGAAAGATATTTGGTTGACACCGGTGCAGCCGTATCCGTCTTCCCAGCGCGGCGACGAGAGCGAAACCACCCCGCCAACTTCACCCTTTTTGCAGCCAACGGCACCACAATAAAGACTTACGGGGAAGTCAAGAAGACCCTCAACGTCGGACATCGACGCCTACTTCGTTGGTCCTTCATCTTCGCCGACGTCAGCAACCCGATCATCGGAGCGGACTTCCTCTTCCACCATCACATCTTAGTCGACCTTAAGGGACGACGGCTAGTGGATTCGCAGACCGGTCTAACTTCCAGAGGCAGCCTCAAACATAACACCACACCTTCCGTATTCGCAGTACCTTGCGGTGAGTGGTATTACGAGCTCTTACGGAAATACCCGTCCATCACACGCCCATCTGCTGTACCGCAGGAGCCGAAGCATCCCATCAAGCACTTCATTGAGACAAAGGGACCACCGGTAACATCGAAAGCTAGACGTCTTCCACCTGATCGTTACAACGCTGCCAGGGAAGAATTTCTGAAGATGGTCGATGAGGGTATCTGCAGACCATCCAGCAGTCCTTGGGCAAGCTCTCTCCACATCGTTTCGAAGAAAGACGGCACGTTGCGTTTCTGTGGGGACTACCGCCGACTCAATGCCCAGACTTTGCCTGACAGGTACAGTGTACCCAACATACAAGCCCTCAACACCAATCTTTTTGGGAAGACAATCTTCAGTAAGATCGACCTCAACCGTGCTTACTACCAAGTGCCGGTGGCGGAAGAAGACATCCCAAAAACTGCAGTGATCACCCCTTTCGGTCTCTTCGAATTCTTGGTGATGTGCTTCGGACTAAGAAATGCTGCGCAAACATTCCAGCGCCTAATGGACAGCATCCTCGCTCTGCCGTATGTTTTTGTCTACCTCGACGACATACTGGTAGCGTCAACCACAGAGGAAGAGCATCGCACACACCTGGAAGAAGTTTTCAGACGGCTAAATCAGCATGGATTAACCATCAACCCGCTCAAATCGGAGTTTTGCAAGTCCGAAGTCGAGTTTTTAGGCTTTTTTGTAAACTCCCAAGGCATTAAACCTCTTCCGAGCAAGGCGGGCCAAATCGCTGAATTCCCTCGTCCTACCACCAAGGGTCATCTCCGACGATTTTTAGGGATGGTAAACTTTTATCGAAGATGCCTCCCTAAAGCGGCAGAAGTACAGCGCATTCTTCATGCCCTAATCGGCAACAGCAAGAAGAACGACAGCACACCCGTCCCACGGACCCCGGAAGCAGAGGAAGCCTTCGCCCGATGCCAACGAGACATTAAGGATGCTTTAACGTTAGCACACCCCTCTTCAGACGCCGAATTAACCCTAGCTTGCGACGCATCTAACTCCGCGGTTGGGGCTGTCCTCCAACAGCGTGAGGGAGACCACTGGCGATCTCTTGGTTTCTTCTCGAGGGCACTAACAAAAGCACAGCAGCGATACTCTGCCTACGACCGCGAGCTCACTGCCATCTACAGCGCCGTCAAGCACTTCAGGCCATGCATCGAAGGTCGCATGTTCAGCATACTGACGGACCACAAGCCGCTCGTGTATGCCCTATACCAGAAGCCCGGGACTGCAACACCCATGAGAATTCGCTACACGAACTTCATTAGCCAGTTCACTAGCGACATTCGTCATGTCTCTGGGGCTGAAAACAAGGTAGCGGATACACTTTCACGGTTGGAGGCAATAGAAAGTCCTGACGATATGGGGAGCATCATCCAGGCTCAGCAGGAAGACCCGTCGATTCCAGAGCTTCTTCAGAACCCGAATCTGCAGTTGAAGCTGATCGAGCACCCGCATTTCGACAAGCCACTTTTATGTGACGTATCTACAGCTAAAGCCCGACCGTATGTACCACCAACACTCCGTCAGGAAGTTTTTAAAAAGCTTCATAGCCTCAACCACCCTGGCGTTCGTGGGACTCGCCGACTGGTGTCGCAAAGGTATTTCTGGCCAAGTATGCAAGCGGACCTTGCGATCTGGACTAGGAGCTGCATCGCCTGCCAGCGCTCAAAGATACACCGGCACACCGTAACACCTCCAGGTACCTTCGCTCCAGCCGGCAGATTCGAGCATGTCCACGTGGATATAGTCGGACCCTTGCCGCCATCGGATGGAAAGCGCTATTGCCTTACCATGGCGGATAGGTATTCACGCTGGCCCGAAGCAGAGCCCCTCGAGGACATCTCCGCAACAACAGTTGCTTCAGCTTTCTACAGGACATGGATCTGTAGATTCGGGGTCCCTGCACGGATCACAACTGACCAAGGGCGCCAGTTTGAAAGCGAACTATTCAACAGGCTCCTAAATTTACTTGGTTCGCGTCGCTGTAGAACTACAGCATACCACCCACAGTCCAACGGTGTTGTGGAGAGATGGCACAGGACCCTGAAGACTGCCCTCACCGCACACCTTATCGACTCAAACTCTTGGACAGAACTGCTACCCACAGTCCTCCTAGGCTTGAGAGCAGCACTAAGGGAGGACAAATCCACAATTGCTGCCGAGTTGACGTATGGGCAGCCCTTACGACTACCCGGAGAGCTATTAGAGTCAACCCCTCATCCCGAAGAGCCGCAGGGCTTCCTTTACAAACTTCGTGAGAACTTCAAGCGCCTACAGCCCTCCCCACACAGGGCGAGTCAAGCACAAGCCTTTGTTCCCAAGGACTTAAAGACCTGCTCACATGTCTTCCTGCGGGACGACGCCATCAGGAAGCCCCTCACACCGCCATACACTGGACCGCATCCTGTTCTCCAGAGAGGAGATAAGACTTTTGTCATCGGTCTTGGCACAGGGCAGAAGACTGTCACAATAGACCGACTGAAACCAGCCCACATCCTGGAAGACCTCACCAGCACTACCACCACAACACCAACCCACCCACCTATACCAACACCTCAAGCAGAACCTTGTGACAATACCACCGCCACAGAAGCTGACAAGCCTTCATCAGTGAAGATGTCACGACGTGGACGCCTCATCAGACTTCCTGTCCGCTTCTGTGACGCTGCCATTGGGGGGAAGTGATGTAGCACCACGAAAGTAAACTGACTGACAACACCGTAACCTGACTGTCAACAATGGGAAGGTTACGTAGGGTTAGTCAGTGTTGCCGGTGCCACAATAATTTATGAATATTTAAATTTCTTACCGCGGCTTTGAGGTAACCCGAAAATTACCTAGCCAAATTTAAGTTTTGTGTGTATAAAAAGTGCGACAACGTGGTGCTGATTTTCTGTGTGACTTTTTTGGACTTTCTTTAAATTATCTGGCAGTGGACCGTTATTTATTATTTAATTTATTATCAGAAGTTAATTATTATTATTTTTCAATTGTCAAGTGTTTTATTTTTTTATTATATAGACATTTATTTTTTTAACCGGCTTATTTTATTTTTTACCTGATACTCCTCTAAAGTGGTGACCCCGACGTGATGAGTGAAGACGAAAAGAAAGAAGAAATGCAGACAGAGGAAACTCAGGTTAGTGCAACTGGGCCTGGGGCTAATATCAGAATTCCCCCATTCTGGAGAGCAGACCCAGAATTATGGTTTTGCCAGGCCGTCGCCGTATTTGCGACCTCTAAAATTTTGAGTTCGCGAATAAAATTTCAAATGGTGGTGGCCAACTTGGAGTTCGAAGTGTTGAGACAGGTTTCGGACTTGGTTAAAAATCCTCCCGCAGATCCTTACGAAGCACTCAAGTGTCGACTAATTTCGACGTACGCCGAGTCGGAAAACCTCCGCATAAGACGGCTTTTAGAAGATAAGCGTCTCGCAGACGGAGAGCGCTAAGTTTTGTGTGTATAAAAAGTGCGACAACGTGGTGCTGATTTTCTGTGTGACTTTTTTGGACTTTCTTTAAATTATCTGGCAGTGGACCGTTATTTATTATTTAATTTATTATCAGAAGTTAATTATTATTATTTTTCAATTGTCAAGTGTTTTATTTTTTTATTATATAGACATTTATTTTTTTAACCGGCTTATTTTATTTTTTACCTGATACTCCTCTAAACATTTGTTATAGGATAGTCATGTCGCTAGGACGCAGGGTTTCCGAGATATTTGTGAACACCCGAAAAATGGGACCTTGTAAACCCCCCTCCCCCCCCTGGCTTAAAGGTTAAGGGTAATAACTTTTAGCGCGGTTCCTCCCTCCCCCATAGGGAGGAACCCCGCTTATAAGGTTGATACAATGAAACAATCCGGAAGTGCCGACTAGAAAATTTTGCGTTTCAGAACCCCTAGAGACCGAAAATGATGGTGGTTCAAATTTGTATATATATATATATATGTATATATTTATATATATATATATATATATATATATATATATATATATATATATATATATATATATATATATATTTGTCTGTTCGCTCTCTAGCTCGAAGACGAATGGTCCGATTTTGATGAAATTTGGTACAAAAATCCGTCGTCCAATTTGAAAGGTCAAGTTCGTTAACCAGCGAAATCCGCCTACCGGAAGATGGCGTTTGGGGCGAAATTCGCGCAAAAAAAATCGTAACGCTTACGTTTTTGAGTTCATAAGCTTCTAAGTACTCGTTTTATATGATTCCTGGGCTAGGAAAACGAATGAAACCATTTTCAAGGCGATAGCTTTAACCGTTTTTGAGAAAATTGGAAAAATATTTTTTGAATACCGTTTTTGGTTTGGGTACTTAGAATCATGGGATTCAGTTGAAACTTTATCTGCATGTTCTACTTTCATTAAAACTAATATGTTAAAAGTTTTGTTACGTTTGGAGTTAAGGAAGGGTTAGAATAAAATATTTTATGAACAGACATGAAAAGTTTTGGGAAGTTCGTATACTTTCATTAATATCTCGAACACGGTTGGGAAATCGTGGTAAGTGGATAGAAACTATTTGAAAGCTTACTAAATTCTCTACAAAAAAGATTCTAAAACTATTTTTGATTAGGTTATGTCAATCGGAGAAATAAGTGCTTAAAACTTCAAATACGTCTGTTTTGTTCTTATGAACGGGTTTTTGTCGTTCTTGTTGTAATTTTTGTCTCTTTCCCTTCGTTTTTTATTGCTTTTTATTTTTGTAATTTCTTATGTTGCGAAAATTTTGTGTGTAAAACAGGATATGAAAAATGAGGCCAATTTTCTGTTGCTAGAAATAATATAAATTTTGGGAACTTTCTTTAATATCTCGAAAACTGTTGAGAATTTTTGTAAACGGAAGAATACCATTAGAAAGCTTATTAAATGCTCTACATAAAAGGTTCTAATGAAAGTTTTGATTAGGCGATGTCAATCGGAGAAATAAGAGCTTAAAGCTTTAAAGTAATTGATTTCGCTTATTCGAAGTGTTCTTTTCGCCTGTATTTTATTCCTTGTTATTTTTTAATTGCTTATAGTTGGATAATGTATTCGAAAATAAAACAGGTTAAGTAAAATAACAAAAACAATTTATTGTTGGAAATATAGATTTCCAAGATTCCAAGACCTTGCAACTAGCGGGACGGTTTCTTGTGTTGCCGACCCTTCCAGGTCAGATTGTAAATCCTACCTTTCAAGACTGGTGGAACCAAAATATAACTGTCAGGGTTCGGTCACTGCTACTTAATAAAACTACATTTTATCGTAAAAATGGTTTTATTGTGCCGACGTTTCGGCTTGAACTTCAAGCCTTCATCAGGGCTGTAAATACAAGTAGGACATATTTAACACTAATATATGCACATATCTATGTAAATATATATATATATATATATATATATATATATATATATATATATATATAATATATATGTATTTATATATATGCATATACACATACACATATACACGCACACATATGTACATATATATGCCCACATACCTACACATATGGGGTATGTATTATTAAGTAGCAGTGACCTAACCCGGACAATCCCTACCTTGCATCATCAACGGTCAACGATCTCCTCTCAACAAAATAATAACTGCTTCTATTTTAATCTTTCGAAATTAGACTAGGGATAAGAACGGAACCGCGCTAAGATGAGGCAGTTCCTGCGAGTCGGACTTTTATTGATATTTTCACCTCGAAACCAGCCCAAACAAAGTTACGAAGTCAAAAATTGTGTTCCAAACACTTCTACCTATAGCTGTTTTCAAGCATTCGTTGCCTGGACTGCGTAGCTAGGCTTTGTATTTGTGTCGGCAGATACCTGGGGTATATTTATTACTCTTGAGGATTAACTCCAAGCAGGTAAATTTCCTGCTAGGAGGGTTCAGTCCGGGCACTGGACTGACTCTATTCGCTCATAGTGTCTAACCGTTGGGAAGTTTATTTTTTGGATTTAGGACTTAATATACATATGTAGACTAAATCATAGCAAGAAGTCTACCTCCGTCGTCGGTTCTTCACTATGTAGACTCGCTATTGTTACCCAATCTTAGATACCTCGTAATTAAAATCCACAGCAAAAACACGACATTTCACCAGAATCCCCTGCTTAATAAAACATATATAGAATAATATGCCAAATAAAGCCTATCTGGTGGATAAAAATAGAGGAAAAACGCCGTTCGTAGTGGTAGAAAATCTTACAAGGCATTTCGCTCAGAAATCTCCGAAATATTCTTACTAATTTTACGTATCCTGTTTTATAATCAAATAGATTTATACTCTATAATCAATAAGAAAAACTACTAGCAATAAAAAACTATGGGTAATAGATGAAAATAGGGAATACCAAGAACAATTCTAAAGAACGAAATCAACACCAGTACTGTAATCTAGATATTCATAAGGCATCTTCGAATTCTAACAAACAAAATATTGCTTCTAATTATACGTATCCTGTTTACTGACAAATATTTGACTGCTATAAGAAATTACAAAAATAACGAGCAGTGAAAAAAAAAACTGCGGGAAACACACAAATAGATCCGTTTAAATAAACGAAATTAACTAACTAAGTTTTAAGCACTTATTTCTCCTAATGTGACGACCCCATCAAACATTTTTTCAAAACATTTTTTGTAGAGAATTTAGTAAGCTTTCGAACTGTTACATTTCACTTACGACGATTTCCTAACCCTTTTCGAGATATTAAGGAAAATATACGAAGGGGGCCTAATAGATATTCATACGGGATCTGAGAATCCCAAGATTCCGCAAAAATAAAATATTCTAATTATACGTATCCTGTGTAATTGGAAAATACATTTGACTACTATAAGCAATTGCAAACACTAGGGAATATGCCAAAGAACTCGGAGTAGGAGCCTCCACAGTTTCAAGACATTTGAACGAAATCGGGAAATCCAAAACTGACATTTCATACGGTACAGCCTGATATATTTCTAGCAATGAATTGTTTTTCTTATTTTAATTAATCTGTTTTATTGTCAAATACATTATCCAACTATAAGCAATGAAAAAATAGGAATAAAAACAGACCAAAAGAACCGTATGAAATAAACGAAATCAATTACTTCAAAGTTTAAGCACTTATTTCTCCGATTGACATCGCTTATTCAAAACTTTCCTCAGAAACTTTTTTGTAGACCATTTAGTAAGCTTTCGAATGGTAACCTTTCGCTTCCCAAGATTTTCAACCGTTTTCGAGATATTAATGGAAGTATACGAAGTTCCCAAAATCTTCATTATTTCTAGCAACAGAAAATTGGTCTCATTTTTCCTATCCTGTTTTACACACAAAAACATTTTCCCAACATAAAAAATTACAAAAATAAAAAGCAATAAAAAACCAAGGGAAAGAGCCAAAAATTACAAAAAGAACGACAAAAACCCGTTCATAGGAAAAAAACAGACGTATTTGAAGATTTAAGCACTTATTTCTCCGATTGACATAACATAATCAAAAATATTTTTATAATCTTTTTTGTAGAAAATTTAGTAAGCTTTCAAATAGTTTCTATCTACTTACCACGATTTCCCAACCATGTTCGAGATATTAATGAAAGTATACAAAGTTCCCAAAACTTTTCATGTCTGTTAATAAATTATTTTATTCTAACCCTTCCTTAACTCCAAACGTAACAAAACTTTCAACATGTTAGTTTTAATGAAAGAAGAACATGCAGATAATGTTTACACTGAATCCCGTGATTCTAAGTACCCAAACCACAAACGGTATTCAAAAATTTTTTTTCCAATTTTCTCGAAAACGGTTAAAGCTATCGCCTTGAAAATGGTTTCATTCGTTTTCCTAGCCCAAGAAGCCTATAAAAAGAGTACTTACAAACTTATGAACTCAAAAACATAAGCGTTACGATTTTTTTTGCGCGAATTTCGCCCCAAACACCATCTTCCAGTGCGCGGATTTTGCTGGTTAACGAACTTGACCTTTCAAATTGGACGACAGATTTTTGTACCAAATTTCATCAAGATCGGACCATCAGGGAAGCCAGAAATCCGCGAACAGACAAATATATATACAGGGTGTCCTGTAAATGTCTAGTCATATTGTGAGAGGTGATAGAGGACCCTTAGGGGAGCAAAAAATGTTCTATGACGATTTCCCGAATTCTCGCCCATAAGGGAGAAAACGTCGTTTTATTGTTTTTTCGAGACAAACGTACTTTTTAGAAGAATAATCATTGAAGCTCCGTCCCAGGTGGTACTACTAAAAAGAGTGTGAAACAAATCGAAAGCTGAGTAAATTTACTATAAGTCTAGTTGAGAGTAAACGTAAAAATGAATGAATGTAAGTATGTATATCTTACCAAAAGAAGGCAATTCTAAATTTCCTGACATTTTATTGATATTTCTTTCCAGCGTTACTCCTCAATAAGCAGGATCTGAGATTTCCGGGTTTTAGAAAAACTTCCTCATTTAACCAGCTTTTCATTCATGTATCACAACCCTGTGATATTGAAGTATTTGAACGATTTAAGAACAAAAGTTTTTAAAAAAACATGGATCTGTGAAAAGAAAATTATATTTTTTTCTTCAATTTATTGAAAAAGCTGGAGGGAAATATTTTTTTTATAAATGTTTACATAAATATTAAGTAAATATTTACTTAAAAGAATAAAAAAATTACTTCCACGGATATAAAAAAAAAATCTTAAAACAGTAAATAAATAAAATACACATTTATTTTGAATTTATTAATTCAGGTAACTAATACTGGGTCCAGGAGGCGGCCATTAAGGAACCCCAACCATACATTAACCTCAAAAATTACTATTTTTACCTAAATCACGCATTTGAACACATTTTTACAGGACTATGTACATATTATTTATGAGGGATAGAATTTTTAATTACCACAACAAAAACGCATGGGCTCAGAATCCCAGTGAGGTTCAAAAGCGTAGCCATCAGTATTAATTTAAGGTAAAGCTTTTGTTTTCTAAATATAAGTACCTGTAAAAATGTGTTCAAATGTGTGATCTAGGTAAAAATAATAATTTTTGAAGTTAATGTATGGTTGGGGTTCCTTAATGGCCGCCTCCTGGACCCGGTATTAGTTACCTGAATTAACAAATTCAAAATAAATGTGTATTTTATTTATTTACTGTTTTAGGAATTTTTTTTATATTCATGGAAGTAATTTTTTTTTTATTGTTTTAAATAACTGAAGAAAAAAATATAATTTTCTTTTCACAGATCCATGTTTTATTTTAAAACTTTTGTACTTAAACCGTTCAAATACTTCAATAACACAGGGTTGTGACACATGAATGGAAAGCAGGTTAAATGAGGAAGTTTTTCTGAAACCCGGAAATCTCAGATACTGCCCATTGAGGAGTAACGCTGGAAAGAAATATCAATAAAATGTCAGGAAATTTAGAATTGCCTTCTTTTTGTAAGATATACATACTTACATTCTTTCATTTTTACGTTTACTCCCAACTAGTCTTATAGTAAATTTACTCAGCTTTCGATTGGTTTCACTCCCTTTCTAGTAGTACTAGCTGGGACGGAGCTGCAACGATTATGTTTCTAAAAACCACGTTTGTCTCGATAAAACAATAAAACGACGTTTTCTCCCTTATGGGCGAGAATTCGGGAAATTGTCATAGAACATTTTTTGTTCCCCTAAGGGTCCTCTATCACCCCTCTCAATATGACTAGACATTTACGGGACACCCTGCATATATATATATATATATATATATATATATATATATATATATATATATATATATATATAAATATATATATATATATATACAAATTTAAACCACCGTTATTTTCGGTCTCTAGGGGTTCTGAAACGCGAAATTTTCTAGTCGGCACTTCCGGATTGTTTCATGAGATCAACCTTATAAGCGGGGTTCCTCCCTATGAAGGGAGGGAGGAACCGCGCTAAAAATGAACAATTGTTTTTTTGCTTTCGTATGTGCATATGTATAAAATTTAAAAATCATTCTGTGTATATGCTACTGTTATATGTGTTCCTATAAATGTGTATACAGTAGAAACTGCAGGATAGCGTTTATGTGTGGACTACCATCTTTCAACAGATCATTCATGTCATGCGGTACGTTATAGTTCAGGTATTATTCTGATTTTGTTGTTTTAAATAAATTTAAAGATCTGGTTACATTATATCTTGTGTATATTTCATACATTTAATTTGTTTTAATTTTTTTTATTATACAGACTTACTTATTACCCCTTTCTACTAACCCTATCGAAAACCCGATACCTTTACTTCCATTCCCGTTAGCCTGGTCACGTCCCTCTTATCAATAACTTATCCTCATCCTCCATTTCTGGTAACCCACACCATATCGCCTTAAGAGCAAATGGTCTAGAGATCTACTGTGATCAAATCATGTAAAATAATGTAATGTAAATATTGTAAACTAGCTGAAAACCCGTGCTTCGTCACGGCAGATAAGTAGTTATTTTATTGCGTTAAATAATGTTTCATTAAAATTACGTTACTATACACTTCTGTGCAGTTTATTACAGCACGGTTCCCGTCATACTATATTTTATTCAATGGGCGTTAAAATTTAAAAGTTTATGTTTCCAAGAAGTCATATGGTAACACCCAATATATTTACTAGTATTACCAAGGTTATAGGCGAGGAGGCTGTGCAAGGGTTCCGGATATTATTACCTCGCCTGGAAAACCTAAGGATATGCCATACATCACGGTTTGACCGGGACTGTCCCGGTATTTTGCAATTGTTTCGGTGTCCCGCCCAGTTTTATCAATGTCCCGGAAGAGGCTGTAAGATGTAAAAAGTAATGAATTCATGTTTATAAGAATCTTTTTTAAATCGGTTACTTTTCTACAATCAACATTTTTACTACTGCTCACAGTGTCAAAGAAATGAGAAGTAATCTAAATGTAAAACGCTGGAACTACCTGCACAGCGCTGCCAGCTGCCAGACACTACTATTTGGCTGAGAGATTGTTTTAAGAAAATCAAGTAGCAAAAAAATCAAGAAGCTTCCGTTTTTATTTTTAAGGTTTGGGTAGACTAACAGTTTAGGATTCCCCCTTCCCGTTAGTTCCTAGGCTTAAAACTCACCAACCATTTTTCTTATAATTTGTACTCTTTTTATCCCCCCCCCCCCCAGGTATGCCCATCCCATATTAATGTGTCTCGGTTTAACTCTCCAAAAATATGGCAAGCCTATCTAACGGGGACAGGCAGAAAAGAAACGCAATTAAAACTCTATGAGGGACAGTTAATTTCTAGTAATTCAAGGTCTGCCATCATAGTTGAAATTAACCTCAATTAGAAATAAAACGATGAGATAGATAATGTAAGGTAACAGTTGTTCTTTATCGTCCTAGCAACGCAGGCTGCCTAGGCTTGCCTTCTCTAACCAACTCAAACTTTAAACCCCCTAAAAATGCTTAAAAATATGAATATCAAAAAATCCTTTCTTAGCGAGCGCCTACGTTATATAGGGAGTGTCCATGCAAAATTTCAAAATTTTCTGTCGAGCGGTTTGGGCTGGGCGTTGATAGATGAGTGAGTGAGTGAGTGGTATTTGACAAATATATAGTAGATAGCTACCATAAAACAAAATGTGAAGCTGTGTTAAAAATTCAAACTAGTAGGTATTATTGGCCAATGGGCTTTTTTTCCCTATCGGCCCTTCATGTAATCTATTCAAGAACATAAGTATTATAAAAAATAGTGGATGTATTATATAATTGACAAATAAAGATATATATTAAAAAAAATATTATAAACATGTTATTGGGGATCTCAATAAATAAATAAGTAGATTTTGTCAATAATTCTTGCTTAACCTTAGGTCTACCTAAAAAGAGCTACCTAACAAAACTAAAATTAAAAAAAGCTTAAAAAAACTAAAAAAAGCAATATCATAACAGGACCTCACTCCTGACAGGCCTACGCGAAACATCGCATCAGTTAACAAATTATTGTTAGGCTAATTCTGAAAGCACAACACCTAAGAGAAAGAGAGAGTTATCTGCGGATATAGAGGAGTAAATTGACGAAGGTGAAAGCTCTCTGTAATATTTATAGAGTATAATCTAAGCTTCGCAGGTTTGAACCTCCATTCATATTATCGGAGGCACATCCAGGCCTAGCCCATTCTGCTCTATCATGCTTCATTGAGCTTTCTTCGTCATTCACCTCCTTTGGCTCTTATAACACACTAACCGGGATTTAGGGCACAGTTTGTAACCTTTAACGCATTTTCCACCCTTTTGTCTTTTTATTCCCGTTAGCGTTTCAAAGCCACCTTTTACTTACCAATTGAATATTATATATATTTTAAAGTCTCTTTTTAAATAATGTTATCAATGTTGTATCTAGGCACAAAACATACTAACTACCGCAAATTAAAAGAAAATCATTTAGAGGCCTCAAGAAATGGACCCCGTTTCTCCTTCAAATTAAGTGAGATTTTTTTTTTTTTTTTTTTTTTTAATAATACCTTTATTTAACTTCTGTACATTTTTTTAAGTACATTAGTTAAGTTCGCTAACAAATATAATTAATAATATATACAGAAATCGATTAATACGAATGATAAAGTTAATAATTTAAAAATAAATAAGTAACTAAATAATAATATAATAAATGAAAATAAAAAATAATAAATAAGTAAATAAGAAAAAAAAATTGAGTAAGAAATAATAATGATAATAACGCTTTTGGAAGGAGGCAATCAATATTGGCACTTCCTATCTTAAACTATACATACAAAAAATAGGGTTTCAAGCTCGCATACATAACCACTGGAGCAAAAAAAAAAACTGAGACTTTTAATATTTTTTAGTCTTTTCCCGACTTTACAGCAGAGTAGGAACTGACACGCCTTAGGATAAAATGAAAAAAATCCAGAATTTGGATTTTGGCTATTCCTAAAAGACGGATTAAGACGAAAATGTTTTCATACATTTTGCTTAGGATGCTGTTTTTTTAGTCGGATAGTTTACTTACTTAGATTTTAAATGGTTATGATTTAAGTGTTTATTTATCTTTATTAACATTGGCAGCGATGTTCTATTTTTTGTAGTTCTTTAAAACTTAGTGGAGCAATTAAAAATTATTAGTCGACCAAAAAAATATGAATATCAAATCTGAATTCAATAAATGTACTAAATATGTATTATGAGATATAAGAGCGTTCATTTATAATTTATATATATATGCGACGCTCAAACAAATAGAAGGACCTTTTACATTTTTTCAAAAAAGTTTCCTTACATTTTTTTCTTATTTTTTTTTTTTTTTTTTTGGCTCACCGGCATTTGGGCCATTAGCGGCGACATCCTTTGGAACTTTAAAACCGGTCCTGAAATGAGAAAAATTCCTGTTGCCGGTGGGACTCGGACCCCCATCTCCCGAGAATCTAAGGTGTTAGCCACTAGACCACAGGCCCTGTGGCACAGGGAGACCCCTACTTTACCACTTGTTTCTTCGTTTGTGGGAATACATTTTTTTTTTTTTTTTTTTTTTCATTTTTTTTAATAGTATAACATTGCAATCCTTCATTCTTTTGTGTTCTGCAAGTTAACTGTAATATAGGAATTCTTATTGGTTACGTCAAAAGGATTATTATTTACAAATAGTTTTACGTCAATCCCTTAACGTTTTGCAAGTTTATATGTTATAGTGTATTGAGTAAGGGGACAAAGCAATATTAAAAAATGCTCACTAAGGCAGCAATAAAACCTATAGAAAAAAATACAAGCACAAATTTGAAAAGGTTGGGATCACAGAAATTGAAAATACAATGGTTAAACGGCAAATCAAATCAGTAAATAAATACCTATAGAGCGAAAATTTTGAGGGATGATTAATAAACAATTTTTTATTAAACACGTTATTTTGTTATTTACTGACCTTTTACCTGATATACATTAAGATATTTTGTTTAATGGAGTCAGATAAAACAGGTTTTAAAAAAAATTATACAACGAGCCATCAAAACAATAATCAACAACCAGTGACTATTAGATATTAAGTTCTACGAAAACAAAAGTAAATATATTAAACTGTGACAAAAGTAAGTGCCAAGAAGGAGAACTTTTAATTATGTTTTAGACCAGATATTCAATTAGAAATTTTCTGTTAAAGTTATAATAACTTCTTAGGTTTCTTGTTCCGTAAAGTTTGCAACGAGTTATTTGTTTTAAGCTAGTAACCAATGCTCCTGGCCTCCGAATAGTTCTTGTATCGTAAATAAATAGTCGTTTATTTAAAGACAAAAAAAAATAAGGAGCAATATAGTGTCTTTAATTTAGTTTGAATATTTAGTCAATTGTTTTAAGGCTATTAGTGCCAAATTCGATGATAACAATACAAGTAATACAACAAAATTGTAAACGTGTATTTCTTAAAAAAACAAAATAAAAAATCGCAACATTTCGGGACGACTTTTAAAACCAAAAAACGTTGGAAAAATCTTTAAAAAAATCATGTTTATGTTTTTGAGGTCCCTGTGTCCGAGCCCGCAATTTGTTTGACTCCCACTGCCTCCCAGAAAATAGATTTTTGAATCAACTTTTTCAATTTTTTTTCTCTATTTGATCTTCAAATAGCCTCTAGGAATAGGCTTAAGGTGAGGCAAACTACAACTAGGATTCGGACTCAGTGACCACAAAAACATACGCATGAATGTTTTGAAAATTTGCATACGGTGTATTCTCTATTTAATATTCAAAAGACCTGAAATCTGGTGTGATGAAGGTTAACCAGCCCTCTCATCCTAATTAGCGACCCCAAAAACCATCCCACTCCGAGTGTTGTTTTAGATCTAATGTTCACCTGTGTAATTGTTGTACGCGTACATCGATACATTCCCGAAACTTCTTTTTATAAATGTAAATGAAAATTACGATTTTTTTTTTTTTTTTTTTTTTGTATTTCTCTTTCTGCTACGAAGTCAGAAAATGTTCATAGAAAAGACCTTTACAATGCCCCAAAAGATTTGGAATGAAATTTCCTACAATTTTTATTCTTTTGAAACCATAAAATTGATTCGTGGCAAATAAAATGGTAAACTATATGTAAAGCATATCGTATGCATTTTACAAAAAATAGAAAACCGTTAAAGCAAAATGGCTACTCAAAAACTGATTCGAACGAAATTATAGGGATTGTAAAATTAAATTTTCTTAACGACACACTTGATGTTTTTTTCAATCGTAAAACACTAAGACTTAAATATCTAGCACAAACTGTCACCACTTGAATTTCAACTCAGTAAATAACTGACAAAAAAAGCAATTTATGATATTATGATATGATGACAAAATATTTATGATATTTTAAATGTCTATTTTAGTTACATATAAAATATTTCCAAAATTCATTTAAGTAACAAAAATAACGAAAAGAGAGGATGTTCGAATAATAAAATTGCTGAAGACATCGCAGTTCCTTGGATGTTTTCAAACAGCCCCGAAAGTATAAATTTTGTGAGACTGTCGAATTAAATATTTGTCTACTTGTTTGCTCGACCGCCATTTGGGCAAAAAAAAAAAAAAGAAAAGCTCAGGGGAAAAAACGTTATTAAATCTACTCACGTAAAATCGGGACGAATACAGGTGTTCTGCTTTATGATCGATCACCATCTATGGTGTATGGTTACAGGAGAGCCAAAAAGCAAATATCTCACATTCTCGCGAACTATTAGGTTTCACACAACAATACTCACTAAGTTTAGCGTAGAAAGCCAGACAATATGACCAGGGATTGTGTGTACACTTTATGGTGTCTGGTTATACTCGTATATGTTTGCCACATAGTGCGATGCTAGCAATTTGGTGGTTCTCTAAATTTACCACTGCGGAAATAGTGGCTACTGCACGTGGTCCCAATAAATCTCACTCTATTCAGAAGGAGAAGCTTTTTGGGAAAAAATACTTCAGGCAATTAGCCAATGAATTATTTTCTTATTTGTCACTTTTGTGTATTTATGTTGATCTCATCCAAGGAATTATGAAATATGTGATCAATTTTTTATCTATCCTATAAGCTAGGAACCGAAAGAGACCACCGTTCCAATTAATATACTTATCTATTTTTGTCTGTAAACGGGGATCACAAATTTTGTTTTAGTTTTTGCTAAAGAACTTCGTATGGAGCAGTGCAATAGGAACCAATTTGACGTGTTAGTTGAGCAGTAAAATCAGTCGAAGAGGGAGGGGGGTTTATTCCGGGCATATACATATATTAATTGTGCGCCTAATGGACGACATTTTCGTTATATTAGAACACAAATAGGAGTCAATCGTGCTTGTCTAATGATATTTTGCAAAAATAAACTAAATGACATCATTAAAAATAATGTCTTGTTAGATAATGTGAATTAATTGTACATATCAAAGCTTCATTTTAAACATTAAATACAACTAAAATGCTAAACGTTGTAGCTTTTACTGTCAATAAGTTTTATATTAGCACATTGGACATTTATTATTTACAAAATAATTAAGAAATGTTGGGGATTTTAGATAAATGAATTATTTATGATGCATTCGAAGGCTGATGATGGAGCGAATGACAGCCCGTCACGATTTCATGAGAAGATCTCAACCGTTTATAGCTGAGTGATAAAATCAATTTATCACTCCTGACAGTAAATAATAGATGAATGGATCCGTTTTACCAAACGGAGCTTATCGAAAAGGCTTCACTGTTAATCAAATATATAAATGTCAAATTTAATATCGAATTATCATCGTATTTCGTGAAGGTAGAATTCTAAGAGACCTAGAGCTGAAATTGATGAACTATTTATAGACAAATTTAAAGAAATATTTAAAAAAAAAACTTTATTTAGCACATTACCGCCATGGGTTACCGTATGATAACGCTGGAACAAGTGGTTTATGTCGAAGTCTGATAATTTGGCCCTCTATTCTCGAATGTTTCCGTTTGTCTTCAGTGCAGTATAGATTAAAACTACACATAGTTTCTTTATCCTTTCATATGGCAGGGAAATAGAGCTCATTTCTTAAGATATGTCTACAGTTGTATCCATATCCTGAACCCTTATAACGCTTATAGCATTTCGTAACAGAAACACAATTTCATTAACTTGTAATTAGATATAAAGCAATTATATAGTTATGTTATATTTTGATTATTTTTTATTTACCTTTTCTTATTAACAAAAACACATTATTTTACACTCTAAAACAGTCAATGTGATGCGAGTTCATTTTATTGTAGTACGGTGTGAATAAAACCGATTTTTGAGTTATGTCTACTAAAAAACAGCTGTATATGCATTAAAATTTAATTTGGAAGGGGTAGGGGCAAAATAGTGCCAAGCAACATTTTTAACAAAACTTAACTGTAGCTGCTATATGTTGGATATTATGTGAGACTATTAGTTGAAGTGGTCAGGGGCAACAAGATAGAGTAGCCAACAGAGCTTGTAGTCATATTTCAGTAGCATTTGCATCATAGACTGATAGTCTCACATAATATCCAACATATAGCAGCTACAGTTACGTTTTGTTTAAAATGTTCCTGCTTGTTAGGATGTTCCTGATTTTTTTTTTCCATTCCCTTGTGTTTCCTCGAGAGAGAAATCATTATAACAAATAAACGTAAATAATATGAACACAAATGAACTTAATGATAAACAGAAAATGTCAATTTACGAAATTGTGACACCGATGGGTACGTTGTACACACTTGTAGCATTCAGTAAATTACGGAGCTACAAAAATCAGGTTTAAATTCACTTGAATATTGGCTAATAGACAACTCCCCCCCCCCTCCGCCCGTCAAAGCTCCCTGTCCAAACAGGACAGGCAGGTTCCCTGGCTGGTTTTTTAACTTCCAGATTGCGTCAGGAGGTCAACCTCAAATGCGGGTTTCCTCCCTATGGGGGGTGAAAGGAACCGCGATAATAAATTATCAGAAAAAAACTTAAATAGAATATTTTTGAAAAACTTTGGTATTAAGAAAGTGATCGAAAAAAGATTATCTAAAAATGGGGAGATCAATATTGTGGCTCAGAATAATAACGGGTGAGTAAAACCCCGTAATTGATAGGCAGATAATTATTGTAAAGATTCAAACTGTTTTTGTTTTTTTTTTTCTAAGATACAACCATTTAAACTGATGATTTTCGAATTTGTAAACAGAATCTTAAAGTAAAAAAATGAAATTATTTCTAAAACCAAATACATTTAGTTCAAAAGTATGTAAATTGTATGGAACCATAAATCAACATTTCCACCAAACGCTATATGTGCGTTGCCAATTGGCTATGCACATCCATTCCATCTACAATTCACCACAAAATTTCCCTACCTACATTAAATCTGCAATCATAATTTGTACGCCCTTTATGCCACCACAAAAACTTTGCGACGTCATTAAATTTTCGTTTCACCTCTTACTAGTCACACCACCATTCAGCGAAGGACGAACCTCATCATTGCTATGCCAACCAAACTTAGCAACTAAGACTTCGCACCACACTTCAAATATTTCCCCATGATTCGTACCTAAACGGCCTCACTCGTGAAGTCATTAAAACTCAGCAACTTCAAAGCCCGAGTTACGGATCGGAGAAGGAGCAGAGGAGCATATATATATATATATGAAAGATGGACCGAGGATTAATGGCGGCAAGCCAGTTACAAGGCACTGTAACCATGATGAGATTGAAAGGACTACATCAGCGGTGTGACGAGGTGTCGTCAGTGTGTTCTGCAAGGAGGCCAGCTGTAAGAGCGTTTACAATCTTCGATGTATTTTTTTTTTTTTATTCAACTTTTATGTAAGACTCACTATGTTCATTACATATCAATTTGAACAATAATAAATTTCAGTTATTTCTGATAATATCACGAAAATAAACATGATATTACTTTTATTTATTTGATGTTTTTTCACTCCTATTACACTATGAAATTGAGAGATCATCTCAGTTCTGCGTATACCGTTAGAAAGCTGATTAAAGTTCACAACTTTTTTTAAGATTCGGCACTTTGCAGGATTATTTTTGGAACAGTAGAGATTTTCGAAAAGTTGTAGCTAACCAGAAGCTTTTATTAATGTCTGCTTTTTGAGTTGATATTTCGGTTTGAATGAGGTAATTGTGAACTTTAAATGTACATTAGACTCAAAGAAAATTTAATGCTGATTTCAAAAATGTAATAAATCGCCGGTAAAAAATGTATACAAGCAGAAATAATTGGAGTTATACTACGAAAAACAGGGTTTTTTTTCTAAAGAACCTTTAGTAGGCCATATTTCTAGAACGGAGTGAGATAGAAATGTGTGGTTGGTGGTGTTGAACTACATTTTTTGTCTAGTTTCACCCTGAAGGACTGTCATTAACTTGCGATACACCCTGTATAGGAAATTCGAAATCCTTCTTAACACATAGACTCGTAGCATCTTGAGCAGAGGATTTTAAAATTAGTAGAATAGCAAGAAATGGACCAGCATAAATGGCGAAACCTGTCGAAAATCATTACTAAATGGGTTTACGATATGAGTATTAACCTAAAGCAAAAAAAAAAAAAAAAAAAATAAGCCAGGACGCTATGGGAAACCAGCATGGTACTATAATTCGACATACAACACTAATTCAAACTCCGAGGGCAAAGACTTAAGGGTGATGATTGAGGTTTGGCGCGATGGCTAAGTAGCCATGCAAAGATTTAGATCGTACTGAAGACGATGCCGACTTGAAGATTCAGTGAAATTCGAATGATGGCGCGAGTTACAATTTCTAGATTAATGGCTCAGAAAAGTTTAAATAAAGCCATGAAGATTAGGTTGTTTTGCGAAGATTGAGTAGAGGCGTGAAGATTAAGTGACAGTACAAACTTTTAGTCGCTGCGAGAAAATTAAATTGAAGTTCGAATACAGATAAAGTTCCTTCGTTATGGTTGAGTACCGGTGAAAAGTTTTAACAAATGCGAGGATTCCGTGGTGGCGCTAATATTGAGTAGTAGCACAATGATTTAATGGGAGCGCCAACATTTAATGGATGGGCAGAATATGGTAATGCAGTGGGATTCGAGCAGCTGGCCTGAATTCTGAGTGTGGCTGCGATGGGCGTTAGGCGGTAAGATATTATGCAGTAGGTCGGAAGCTGCTGATTTTATACGAATTTTCCTTTTCCCTGGCTCCTTATGACGAACCAAATAAATAATAGATTTCTTATTTTTTATCAGGGCTAATGATTAATTTGAATTTATAATATCGAGGGATTATCGTATTAAAGGACGAAAAGGTATTTATCGTAGTAAATGTAACTTAGGTTTTTTTTTATATAATAAATTAGTTTTTTTTCAGCATCTACGCTATTAGTGTGAGGCCGCCTAAAGATTGCTCTTAGACGATAGAGCTCAACCTGCTGCAGGTGCGCCTCGAACCCGTATCTTTCGCATAAGCATTATTGGAGGTAGCCACTCGACCAAAGCAAGACTCCAGTTATTGATGCACAACAGTGGCTTGGGTAGAACTCAGAAAATTAAGGTTTCAGTTAAGCTATATCTCTGTTTTCCTGATAATTTTATTTTGGTTTGTAATAAGGTTATTTCTACATAGGCAAAAAAAAAAAATATATATATCCTTGATATTGTGCCGATGGAGAAATACAGACCCCGGATTCGAATTCAGCGACCGTCAAAACCACGGAAGCTCTATTTATTGCTTCTTAAACGATTTCATACGAAATTTGACCTTCAAATGCTCTTAAACCTGACGTGCTGGAGTGAAACAGACGGGTTCGGATTAAACGTGTCGAAATACATAAACATCTATGTGTGGTGTCTTTGGGAAAGACCAATTTTTTCTGTGTGCGCTTGTTTTATATTTACTTAGTAATTTTCTCCATTGTTTCATATGCGTTTTTATTTTTTTTAACATAAGTTGATGTCTCAAAATTTGGAGAATTTTAATGTAATCATAAGTGAATATTTAAAGGTTGTCGAGCCAAAATAGCACCTAGCAATATTTTTAACAAAACTTAACTGTAGCTGCTATATGTTGGGTATTATGTGGGACTATCAGTCTATGATGCAAATGATCCTAAAATATCACTACAAGCTCTGTATGCTACTTAATCTTGTTGCCCCTAACCATTTATACTGATAGTCCCACATAATATCCAACATAAAGCAGCTACAGTTAAGTTTTGTTAAAAATATTGCTTGGCACTATTTTGCGCCTACCCCTTCCAAATTAAATGTTAATGCATGTACAGCGTTTTTTTTTTTTTGTAGGCACAACTCAAAAATCGGTTTTATTCACACCGTCATAGCTATAACTATGAAAGACATGGTAAATATATCAACCATCAAAACTGTATGTACCAAAGGGCACTTGTGTCACACAAGAGTGCCACGGTGTATTGTCGTCTTAAGACTGCCAATTAAAACATACTTTTTGCTCTATTCCATTGGTACATGGAAAAACTGGCAACCAGTTGATAACCTGACGCTATATACCTTCCAGTTTTACTACCACAATTGAAGCCTAAAATACATAATAAGTTGGCCTATTTTCAGTTAACTGACGACATATTTTTTTTTTATAGATATATTTTTTAATTTATGTACATTTTAAGAACAACCTTGCTCCGCATAAATTGTGGTTATATAAAAATCGTATTTTTTAAAAAGAGAATTATTGAATTCGTGTAATTGAATCATACCCATTCAAATATTTTGTTTTTGTTTTTGTTTTTTTAACCAAACATTCTGATTCTTATGAAACTTTTAATATAAAACCCCTCGGCGAAAGTTCAGTCTGAAGCGCTCCTTGAGCAGCTGGGTTGCTAGAAAAATGCACCTGTGCCTAATTATTAGGATTCAGTTCTTGGCATTTGGATTTCGAATTGTAGGATTTTGTCAAGATGTCAAAATCGTAATGCAATTTTCCGAAATCTCCTATTCTTTACAAACGTTAAAATTGATTCGTGGTTTTACAGATTACAGTGAATGTTATAAAAAGGGTAATAAATAGACATTTTCACGTCATTTTTTCGGGACCTTAAATATCGAAATTTGGATACTTATTTGATTATAAAATCAATATTTAAATTTTTAAATGGACGTTAAAATTTAAATTTAAAAATTTAAATATTGATTTTATAATCAAATAAGTATCCAAATTTCGATTAAATCGGTTTGATATTTTTTCCTTAATAATTATGAAATTGAAGTATCAGCGAAATACGTTAACATGGTTCTAGTTGTTGTAATGCTCAAATATAATAATGTATAAATATATATATATTTGAAATATTTTTATAACTAAAAACGAAGGCACTGTAGCTTTCAAATACATTGAAAATCCGTCAATTTCAACTTATTTTGGAATTTTTTAGCACTAAAGAAATTTGGAATTGAGCTGTAAACATACTGCAGCTCATGTAACGGAACTGAAGAGCACCCATTAAGGACAGAATGGAAAATAATATGTATAAACACTATAATAATACATAAAACAAACTACTCAGAATTCAGTAGGTGAAGAGATAGGTACGGCTATTAAATTCAGAGGAATATTCAACAAGAATGAATCATGAATTTTTATAACTAGAAAGGAGAAACAAGATCTGCTTTAACCTATTCCCTCTGTAAACCTGAGAGCAATGCTTTTCTCAAGTATTTAACACTCTGGCAAACAACCTACAGATGAATAGTTCAAAACCCTAAGATCCAACAAACCCCCAAAACACAATTTCTAGTACCTAAGTGAATTATATTTATGTTTCTTTTATTATTTGCTTATACACACTAAGGAGATATTTTCTAAGACTAGGTAACTATTTTCTATATATTATTATTAGAGCCCGGAAGTTAGGCATTTATTTTTGGTTAAAATAGGCAGGAAAAAAGGCACTAGAAATACTGAAAATAGGCAGTACTGTAATTAAAATAGGCATTTATTAGGAGTGAAGGCAAAGAGGAATCTCACTCATTATTAATGAAAATATGTATTTTAAATACTAGAAACAGACATAATATGAAACAATTCTAATAGATTGAATTGGGTGTGTGCTAATGGCCTCGGCACCAGATGCACAAAAAAAAAAAAAAAAAAAAAAAAAAAAAAAAAAACTAGAAACAGACAAGTTAGAACTTTGAGTTGGCACTTCTTTTGAGATGAATACGTTTGTTTTTCTTTCGACAGTCGGTGGCTATCGGATCGGACCGGGACCAATGTAGGTGCCTCCTAAACCACTTTAGATGCCCACAACGAACATCGAGTTTTGTTGAAATATAACAATCATTACGGCTGGTATGGGAAAAGAACTAATTTGGCTCCAGAGTACCCCCCCCCCCCGACCTCCAAATGGACCGATTTTGTTCTTTAATGAACTCGTTCAATCATTTGCTTGAGGATTACTGCATAGAATACGAAAAAAACGAGACACACACACACACACACACACACATATATATATATATATATATATATATATATATATATATATATATATATTAACGGGGGTCATTTTAGGTGTCTGCTAGTTAGGTATGCTTCGTCTGCTACTTTAATTCAGAGGAAAGTGCTAAAAGGACACCCTGTATATATTCTGATTAGGATGAAAAAACGTTAAAAACTCATAAAACCAACGAGGGGATGCTCTATTCTCAAATTTACACGAATAATACTGTTTTAGATAAATGTAAGTTATCCTTTTAGGCATCTTAATATAGATGAAAGTAATGGTTTTTAAGAAGGAGAATAATGTGAGGAAAGGAGCCCTAAAGTATCGCGTTTGTCGAGTAAATGGTGAAGAGGTTATGTTTGCATGAAGAACTTCATAATCGTGTCGTTAGCCTACTTCATGTTGGAGGGCTTGTTAACCTACAAGTGTGTCATTATGTCGTTGGAGGTTTTTGTCTGTAGGATCTACCGTTTTTGAGGACATTAGCATTCCTAATAGCTCTCAAGCAACATCCCGCTTTTTCAGATTTTTTTTCTTCTTCTTTTCTTACAAGGGTTTTGTTTAAATTAAAGTGTCATCACATAATTATATATCTTGGCTCTATTTATGCTATTGTCATTATTATTCAATGTTCTGTGTAGTAAAAAATATCATAAATTAACGATATTGTCTAAATTAACAGAGAAAGAGGAAAAAGAAGACTAAATATTTTATTGAGATTTATTAAAATACTTTAGCCTGTATTCCAATGACACATATTTAAGGCCTGTTCACAGCAGTTACGTCACAGTTCAAATTCAGAACCGTCGCACAGTGGGGCGAGTGACAGGGTAACCCGGACATCAATTAATATCTCCGTTTCTACTAGTCCTAGAGTATTGCTTTTGGTGTAATTTTAAACAAAATACAATACCCTATTCAACTGTATGATCAGAAATTTTTAAGCGTCTTTCACCAGTTGTGATATAACTGAAGATGACTGAGGATGACTTTTAAATGTGTACATACATATTATGTATGTCTTTATTTGTTTCACAAGTTCACAAACGCAAAACTAAAACTATCAACAAAAATACATCTAGTCGTAAAAATTAAATGAAATTGATTTATTTGGTATAATGATGAGAATTATAAGGTGGAAGAACATTTAATGTTTCTTAAATTTCAGGTATTTTTTATTTTTATTATTTATAAGGAGCATTTTCAGATTTGACTTTTTTTTTTCTTTAACGAAATCCTTGTTTGTGTTTCTGACAAAATCTGGAATGATTTTTATCTAGTAGGAATCACCTGGAGTGGACGAAGACCGAAGTTCATGAAAATACCTCTGGAAAAATTAAGACCCTGCTAACTATTCTTAGTTTTTCCTCAAAAATGGCTCCAAAGATCTATGTAGCACTATTCCAAGCAGCAGTCAGTCAATTTTTCCAAAGCCGTGAGAAAATCCTTAAAAGTAATATTGTTAGATCTAAAAAATCAAAATAGATCTTCCTTTGAGAAAATTTCCATTGCGTGCCAGTAAACATCGGACTGATTCTTAGTTTGGCTTTATACAGGATAATGAAATAATAAACTGAAGCAACGACTAATGGGAGTAATAAAATGTCAACAAATGCGCGTAGGTATTTGCACTTAAAATAAAATATCTATTGAATTGACAAGTTTAGGCATGATCTGGCGAAGTAGTGGATAAGACAATATCCTCCTAAAATAGTGGTAAACGGTATTTTTCTGTCACATAATATCCTTATTCCTCTAGAATCCTGAAATTATTAAACGAACAGGAGACAAACTATTGGTTATGTTATTATTATGTTTTTTTATTTGATTTTGATTTATTTATGTAGTGGATTATGATTTTCATTTTTATTTCTGTTCTTTGGGGGCGAGGTTAGCTCAGTGGTAGAGCACTCGACTAATGAACTGGAGGACCAGGTTCAAAACCCGAGCGCGCACTAAAGATTTTTTCTTCTAGTGCTGCCGTTCGAGGGTTGGATTTGGGGTCCCAGATCGTCCCTAGGCTCACCCAGCCTTTAATTAATTTAATTAATAATGGGTACCTTGGGTGCTAATGACTCTAGCAGTCGAAGCAGCCAAGGGGAAAATCAGGCGGCCGGAGCATAGTATTGACCACACTATCTCCCTAGTGTGCCGTATGGTCAAGAATCAGATACCTCTACAGTATCTGCCCCTCTGGGCCCTTGTGGCCTGTTACGGGACTGATTTTTTTTTTTTTTTTTCTGTTCTTTAGTAGTTTATACGAATCTGTTTATTAGTTCAAATTTTAATCATGAATTGTTCATAAACAGACATCTCCTTGTTTAAGGCAATGCAATATGTGCAGGAAAAAATCTGTGGTGTATAAAATCATAGCCATTTTCTGTGTTTATTTTGTTATACTATTCATTTTAATTAATTTTCTAAATGCTTGAAATGAAAAGTCCTTTAGATCAGGGCCTATTTCCCCTCCGGTTTGAAGAAATCTCTTGTTTTTGAATTCATTTGATGGATGTTTAAATAAATTCAGCGTTTGTCTAGGCCAGTATCCAAACTACGGCCCAGTGGTCAAAGTAGGCCGTCGACTGCTAATGGTATATTGTTGCTAATCGTTAGATTAAAAAAAAAAAAAAAAAAAAAAAAAAAAAAAAAAAAACATGATGAATGATTACATAATTAAAAGGCTATAATGAACATTATATTTGTATATGAGCTTGAGCACAATTCTTTGTGAACATTTAACAGTGATGAATCAAAAGTGATGAATTGCCCTTGTCGCGGCCTCACTGGTGTATTAATACATAAATAAATTAAACATTACAACACAACAATAATACATTTATTTGAATATCGAAGATCCTTTATTAATAAAATCGATTTATGCGTGATGTCTACAGATTACCATCCTAATCCCTAGCCAGAATAGAAAGCTCAAAACCAGCCGCGGCAAACTGCAACTAGAATGGCATACTGACCATTCAAAATTAGCAATCTAAGAGAATTCTCAGCATTGGTAACCTTGCCCAAGGGTTAACATCTTGTTTGCAGAATTAGATATCTTCCAGGTAGTTCTCCAGTCAATGTCATAAACTTATAGGAAATTATTTCGGGGGGGGGGGGGGGGGAGCAACCTGGAATTTAGAATAGTTAGCACACTGAAAATCTATTACACCCGAAAAAAAATATTTATTACATTTCGGGGGACTGGAGCCCCTTCCCCCTTATATACGCTCGTGCCACTCTGTAAAATTGGTAAACATATTTGAAATATTGAGTGAATTAGTTTAATATTATATTTTTGTATAATTAGATATATAATTAACTGCATAACTGATGTATATGTATGATTTCAGTTTTTAATTTTGGATGTATATATGTAAAAATGTATTTAGATGTATATATGTAATAATTTTTTCTGAGCCAATCGATGTAGTTCCGGATGCTCATAAACAAAAATATTAAAAAAAAAAAAAAAAAAAAAAAAAAAAAAAAAAAAAAATCTAAGGGGAAGCCCAACCTAATCTTCGTCATTACAAAGCTATAATTTTGAAAACTAGTAGCATACGTATTGTTCGTCCTAGGGTCTTCGTTGCAAAAAACAAGGTTGCAAGAAATAGAACAAAGCAAAATTACAAAAAAAAATATATATATATTATATATAATATAGATAATATTACAATAACTGCATTATATCTTACTTCTTGTTTTTTAGTCAGCTGATCTACTAAGCATTTTAAATAAAAAAATATGAGTGTAATTAACGCTGGCATGTCTACTTCCATTGGTTTAATTTTCAGGTTTAAAGAATGCGTCATTTTCATATTTCCGTTGGGCTTTGTTCCGTGAAAGGCAAAATGTCTAAATTTATATAAAATTAAACGAGAACTATGAAAAATAAGTTGATCATAGAGTATATCATAGAACACAATTGATATATTTTAATTAGTTTACTTTATCTATTTTAGAACTGGTTCATGGAACGTAATGTTAAAGTTATTAATAAGAAAAGGTATACGTAAGTCAACTGAGGTCAGATAAATGACAAAAATGGACAATGCTTCTCAATATTGTGGATAAAAAACGGGGATTCCGGACAAGAGGGAGATCATTTCATGCCCTCAGAACATGTTCCGCTCAGATTGGAAGGATGACGTTCTTGTCCCCGGGGAAATATCTTGCTCCCAAGGCCAGAATTTTGATAGGAAGTGTTGCAATGATACATAGTCAAGTAAAAAAAAGTAGAAATAAGAACACGCAATTGGTTCCCTAGGGAAAGCCAACGAAGTTGTGCAACGACCGACAGTACTTAAATGGGTGACCCCTAGGAATAATCACATGTTATTAAAGATATCGGGGGCGAGGTTAGCTCAGTGGTAGAGCACTGGACTAATAAGCTGGAGGCCTGAGTTCAAATCCCGAGCAAGCACTAAAGATTTTTTCTTCTAGTGTCTCCGTTCATGGGTTGAATACGGCCTCCCTGACCGTCCCTAGGCCGACCCAGCCTTTAATTAATTTAATAATGGGTACCTTGGGTGCTAATGACTATAGCAGTTGAAGCGGCCAAGGGGAAAATCAGGCGGCCGGAGCATAGTACTGACCACACTATCTCCCTAGTAAGCCGTATGGTCATGAATCAGATACCTCTATAGTATCTGCCCCTCAGGGCCCTCGTGGCCTGTTACGGGACTGATTTTTTTTTTTTTTTTTTTTTTTTTTTTTTTTTTTTTTTTTTTTTTTTTATTAAAGATATCAAAGAGTAGTAATGCATAGATAAACCACATTTTTTTAAGCTAGCCGTTTCATCAGTATGTGTAAAACTGATTGGTAGAGATATAACTCGTTATTTGGCTGTGAACGGGTTGAGAAGGTGGAGGCGCCTCAAGCCAATGGCGGCCTTGTTGGGATGCCACTCCTCCCTCTAAAAGTCCCACGCCTAGGCAGAGCGGGGTTGTGATATTTGTAGAACTGGCAACGTCGAGCCCCCTCTATGATTTCCCCCAGTGACAAGTTATATCTGCCGCACTATACATCTCTTACTTTCATAGCTGGTGGGGTAATGAAGTTACTCCCAAAAAGACCAGTTCTAGATATCCTCATAGCCCTGATGAAGGCTTGACATTCAAACGCAAACGTTGGCAATAGAAACTTAAAATTATTGTAATATGTAGTATTATTAACAAATACTCTCATGAGACGATACCAACTTTTTTCACAATTAGGTAAGAGGCACAAGCTACATTATATTAGTAAGTAGAATGGAAGAGATTTGAACGAAACCCTGGGAAACAAAGAAAACCTGGGAACTCCTTGCAGAACATAGACAACTAAGAAAACACATGTAAAAAGTCCGTCCCGCAGGAGCTGCATAACTAAGCACTTTCCTCAGAATTTGTGTAGTGTAGACTGCATTCCTGAATAATTTGTTTAAAATAACGTTTATAAATAAAATAAAAGCATGAATAGATCTGCGGTACTACACTACCTAATAAATACACAAAAACCTCAAATTTTCATCATTTGATCTTGATGAATAATAAAAGAAACGGGATACAGTAATAACGCAGGAACGGGATACACCGTACCAAGTGGAAGAAGTGAGAAGTCAGTCGCAGTGGGAGCTTTGACAGCCTACGTTTGGTGGGAGAAATCTAGCAAAGTACAATGTAAACCCCCTCCCTTTCTGATAGACCGATTTAGTTTATTTTTTCAACACTTCTTTCTTTTAAGATGCCTAGGTCTTATAGCGTGTTTCCTTACAAAATAACAGAAATTACGACCGGTATGAGCAAATTAGTAATTTGGGTCCCGTGCCTCAGAGTTACGGATAGTAAAACAACAAGAAAAATACCAACTGACAAGTTCGACCTTCCAGTCGGGAGCGCATATACACTACTTAATAAATACTCAAAAACTTCACATTTTTGTTTATTTATCTCGATGAATAATAAAAGCGCCTTCACGTAAAATGAGAACATCCACAACCATAACAACGCAGGAACCGGATACAGCGCCCCTAGTGGTAGAAGAAACAACCAATGTCCGAGTCTGTTACTTTTCTGTATCTATTTCATAATATTATTTTTAATTGCTTTTAAGATGGCAGACCTTGAATTACTAGAAATAAACTGTGATTTCGTTCCTCATAGAGTTTACGCTATACCTGGTGAGTACAGTTTAGTAGAGGCTATCAAACGCTATACCTGGTGAGTACAGTTTAATAGAGGCTATCAAACGCATAACTAGATGGCTTAGGCTAATTTACGCCATACCTGGTGAGTACAGTTTAATAGGGGCTATCAAACGCATAACTAGATGGCTTAGGCTAATTTACGCTATACCTGGTGAGTACAGTTTAGTAGAGGCTATCAAACGCATAACTAGATGGCTTAGGCTAATTTACGCTATACCTGGTGAGTACAGTTTAATAGAGGCTATCAAACGCATAACTAGATGGCTTAGGCTAATTTACGCTATACCTGGTGAGTACAGTTTAGTAGGGGCTATCAAACGCATAACTAGATGGTTTAGGCTAATTTTATTAAACCGATGCGTTATGCGAGGTGCTTAATCATTGAAAGCAGTAAACCAAGAGACTCAAGTCAAAATAGATAGAAGTGAGTTCAAATTCTACATGAACTAAGATACATGAATGTGCCAACACGTGGTAATTTCAAATGTTTCCCCATTGTAATGTTGAAGGGGTATGGCTTTACGGAAGTAGATGTCAATTTGTTGATTGGTTGTCTCGGTCCGTAGGAGGGTTAAGTGCGTCGAAGCGACCATCCGTGTAAATATTCAGGCATCGCACGGCATCAGGGTGTGGAGGAAATAGGCACTCGTACGCCAAAGAAAGCATAAACGCCTACAGGCATCCTTTTTATGACATTCAATTTCCCCTAATAAACATTTAAGTGAACTGCAGAATAAGTAAAACAATAGTTGGTTCGCCTAGAGAATGCCTTAGCAACAATTCCTACACGTAGTCTAACCTCATTCCGTTGCACTCATCATATTTGATGCACTGGAGAATTGGGATGCCATGCCATGGCAGAGCCGACAATATGAAATCCATCTAAGTCAAGCTCTCAAGAACTCCTCATTTAGCCAGGAGATTGTCAAGCTTTGGTTTCTACAAATTTGTCATCTTTCTACAAATTTATGGTCTTTTCCTGAATTTGAAATTATTGATGATATTCGAACCTCTTATGTTGCGCTTTTCAGGATTACGTTGAGCATCCACAACCTTTTAACAATGAAAATGGGGCTCCTTTACGAACCATTGTGAAACATACTAAGCAATGTTACAATGTCAAAATAAGCCTTACCACAGAACTTATAAAAAATATATTTACAGACGAAAGTCAATTTAATTCAATAATTTTTACACGACTTAAATCTATCTACCTACGTCAAAATTTAACATTCGTAATTTTTTTCATTAAATACTGCGATTAATCTAACTAACTAATACTGTAAGCAAGAATCCTAGGACGAATTCCTTATGTTATTGTAAGTAGTCAGTTACATGATAGTATCATAATGAGATAAAATAGTTAGCCATTGGGTTGAGGGCTTAAAGAAAAAACGAATGGGAGCGAATTACATTAGCCTTGTTGAATGATTTTAGAATAAACATAACCTTGTAACAAAGGCTTTATTGAGCTAAATCACAGCATAGCAAGAAAAAAAATAGCCTACCAACTAAAACAATAAACTACATGGCACCATAAACAAGTGAATCATGAACCATATGATTAACATATGTTTTACCAGAGGCCTACATTATTTTTTTTTTTTTTTTACTTTCAAATAGGTTTTATATAAAACTACAGATCAATTTGATCATAGGAAAACCTTTGTTTGCCTATTATGTACTTACACAATTGTTTTTTTAACATATTGTCACGATGTTAAGATTTTCTTACTGCTGTGATTATTATCGTTTATCGTTTGTGATAGTGTATAGTTATTTTTTAACTGAAGAAGGCTTCCAAAGAGTATACGGAAACGTTCGAAATATAGATTTTTTCGAAAATCTCTCGTTTTTATTCAGCCATATTCCAACAATTCTTTCACTTCTTATCTTTTAATTAACTAAGTGTCAGGATAGTACAATGTTGCCAAATGACATGATAGTCATCATATACAGTGGGTCAAAAAATTATTCATACACCTTATTTATTGGCTGTAATTTTTTTTGTTCTTTTTTTTTAACGCAAAATATCAACAGATACTTATAAAAGAGGGCATTTGACATTAATTTTATAAATCATTAAAATGTAATACCTAATAGAATTAAATCAGTAGCAAAATTTGAAAATTTTATAAGCAAAAAAATTATTCATACACCTATTAAACAAAAAAAAAAAAAATAAGATTCTACTAAAACATTTTCTGTACTTAAACTCCCTTCCCCTCCCTTACTAGGATACCCTCTCTGATTTATGACAGCTTGAAGTCTCCTGGGCATTGTTTCTACGCATTCGTTATTCTCCTGACAGTCGATTTCTGCCCAAGTTTTCTGAAGGTTATAAATTAACTATTTTCCTTAATAAGATGAACTTTTTAACTTCAATAATGCCCATAAATGTTCTAAGGTGTTAAGATCTGGTAATTGAGGTGGTGTTTGCAGCATTTGGCAAACATTGTACAATAGCCATTCTGTTTATTTCCCGGTATGTTTGAGATCACTTACCTGCTTGAACAAATAGGTGCTGTCTATTCCTACCTTTCGCACGTGTTTTTTTTTTTTTTTTTTTTTTTTTTTTAAATTACCTCGCAACATATTCACATAGTTCTCAGTATTCAAATAAACATTAATTTTCGAAAGTTCACCAACTCCGCTGGCGCTCATGCAACCGCAAACCATGACATGACCCCTGCCTTACTTCTCCATAGATTGGAGATGTTTGGCTTCAAAAGCTCTGCTCTTTCGCCTCCAAAAAAATCTCTGTTCGAGGGATTTGTAAGCATTGAACTTCCTCTCGTCCGAAAACAACACATTTTTCCAAAATGAAAGCTGTTTTTAACTCATGATCCCGGGAAAATTTAATTCTTTTTTTCGAATTTTTAAATTTATAAAAGTTATTTTATTAAATGCTCTACCACTATATCCCGCTTTATGTAGCTAGTTCCTCGCGGTTTAAGATGTTACAGGGTTCCGACAACATGATGCGATGTGTTCTGCAAGTTTGGGAGCAAATAATTTGAGGTTTTTTTTCGGCTTTCCGCACGATTTCACGGGAATCACACACTCGCCGAACGTTTTCTGTCCGTGTGTTTTTTATTTCCACTGATAAGGTTTTTAACTTTTTAATTATATATTGCTTGGTCGCTTAATACAATCCCAGAATTCATAAGAAGCATCGGTAACTCAGTCCTTGTTTAAAGTTTAAAGATTTCATGTTTAAGATAAGAACTCAGCTCCTTAGATTTGCGATCTATTTCGCTAGAATTACCTTAGAATATTGAGGTTTTAACTGTTTCCTACGTTAAGATAACACGTTCTGTTTCATAAGAAATAAATAATTATTGGTATTAAGTTGAAACATTGGCCCATGAAACAATTTTAGAGTTATCATAACGTCTAATTTAAGTGTATGAATAACTTTTTTGCATGCCAAAGTTTCTTTTTTTGTTATTATTAGAATTGACCGTGTTTTTAATTTTTGGTTTTGCATCAAAATAATGGGAAATGTTATTTGTTATTATTAGCAGCAGTTAGTTTGGGTTAAAAAGAATAAAGTCAAACATTTTTGACTAATAAATGAAGTGTATGAACAATTTTTTGACCCACTGTATGTATAGTATGACTAGCATATGCCACTAAACGCCAAGGATCGGATCATTCATTTTCTGTTTAAGTATAGTTTGAGTACATAATATTATATTTCATTAGTCTATTCTTCACGAAATTCATTTTCTGGTCCTTCTCTGATAGTGAGTAAATGGTAACTACTAATGCATTAATAGCCGTTACTCGCCGAATTGGAGCTATGTATTATCTAGTAGTGAAGTGGCGTGCTGAAATCCAGCTGGAAGCAGCCCATAAACCCGAGCCCATTATCTTTACTGCTGGCAATAGTATCTTTATTGCTGTTCTAATAGCGTAGAGGCTTGCACTATACCGCCTCCATACTCCCCTCGGGCAACTCCTGGTTTCCGCTTAGTACTTCAGGGATTTCAAGAGGTAAATCTGTTTATCTAGGAGCTTATAACCAAATATTTAACGTAAAAATGATTTCTTAAACTCTGTTTTCCATGTAATTAATATTCGCTTGCTCTATTCTTTTGAAATTAGACTGATCAGACAGGATCTGTTCAACCGTCAACTCCATTTAAGCACTGATTTTTCCGGTACTACCCAAAAACCAAATAAAACCCGTATTTCTTAGGAAAAATAAGCTTTCGATTAATCTTTACGTTTAATTCGATTTCCAAGCCGGTATGGACGTATATAAGATTATATTCAAAAATCCCAAGACAAATCTACTAGTTTCCTTTTTCCTCCACAGAGGTTATAAATATGGCCATGGAAATGGTATCATTGAGTTCCCCGAGCTCAATTACTTATATATATATATATATATATATATATATATATATATATATATATATATATATATATATATATATATATGTATGTTTGGGACGGCTTCTTTCTCCAGCGGTGTCGCTCCTCTCTCCATCGCAATATTTCGTCGGGTTCATCTCCGAATTCTTCAGGCTGCTATGTGTCGTCCTCGGTGTTTTTTTTTTTTTTTTTTTTTTTTTTTTTTTTTTTTTTTTTTTTTTTTTTTTTCTTTTCTTACCCCCCGTTTTATTTACAAAACTTATCTACAGAAACTCCAGGCCCAACGGGTTGGAGCCTGGAGTCGGGCTTAAGTCTACACCTTATTCTACCCATACGTACTAGAAGGGACTGTAAAATATACAAAGGGGATCTTAGCCTACTTAGTCTATGATACTAAATCTAGGGGGAGACAATGTTGCAAAGGGAGGGACTACACAAGGAAATCACTTAACCTAACTTAAAGCTAACTTAGATTATTATTACAATATATACATTATATACATTTAGCTGCCTCTTCTACTAAGTCCAGGATCCGCCTGGGGCTGCCCTGCCATCTCTGCGGTAGTAGTAGAGGGGGTGTCACGTCCCTGAATAGGGGGTAGACGCAGTACTGGAGGCTGTCATAAAATTTAATATGATGTCTCCTTATGAAATCTTGAACTGCTGGCAGCTGCAGCTCGTCGTGAAGGAGGGATGGCTTCTTCCTCTGAAGACTTGTGTGCTGTACTGCGCGGAGGAGGACCCCATTTTGGAACTTCTGTAGCCGCCTTAGCGCACTCGGGTGGATGTAACGCAGGGCTGGCGCTCCATGCAGAAGCGTTGGCCTGATGATTGCCTTGTAAATCTGCAGCTCCAGCCGAGGTGACAGCTGGGCCGATCGCAATAGGTGATTCAGGTGGAACGTCTTCTGCCGGGCTTCCTTCAGGCGGCTGTTGACGTATGGTGTCACAGAAAGATGCCGGTGTATGTGCACTCCCAGGTAGTTAATCTTCGTGGACAGCTTGATCGCCTGACCTCGGACCTCGAAGTGCGAGGGTAGAGATCCTCGGGGTATGCCTCCCTTGTTTCCCTGGAAGGAACACACAACGGCATCTGTCTTAGTCGGGTTGACGTCTATTCCTGTGTCGCTGAGTGCGTCTACGATAGTCTCGCAGGCTGCCTGGGCTCGTCCAAGTGCGACGCGGGCGTTGAAGCTGGAGAAATAGACGCCAATATCGTCAGCATAAGCAGCTAAGGAAACTTTCGGGAACTTCATCCTCAGGATGTGGGCAGTGTAGATTGTGAAGAGCACTGGACCTAACACCGACCCCTGGGGTACTCCACACGTCGACGGTCGACTGCTGGATGTATCACCGCCGATCCTGACGGAGAACGATCTTCCTGACAAGTAGCTGTCAAGAATCTTGACGAGCTGTGCCGTGATCCGTAGCCCCGCAGCTGATGCAGTAGCATCTGGTGGTTGTTGAGCTCTGCGGCCACGGTGTTCTGGAGCTTGGCGACGTGGTGATCACAGGAGAACCCGGACCGAAAGCCAGTCTGTTCCGGAGGGATGACGTCCGCTTCCGTACAGTGCTTCAATATATGAGCAAGGATAAACTTTTCGAAGATCTTGCTCACGTGGCTCAGCAGGCTAATCGGCCGGCAGTGCTCGGGCTTGTCACCTGGCTTCTTTGGTTTTCGAACAGGGACCACCACAGCATGTTTCCAAGCGTCCGGTAAGTGTCCAGTTCGGTAAGCTGCATTGAAGATGTTCAGTAGGGAGGCATTGGCTTTCCTAGGGAGCAACTTCAGCATCACGTAAGGTACACTATCCAATCCGGAGGATTTATTGCCCTTTGTTCGCCTTAGTGCTGATTCCAGCCCCCTGAAGGTGAAGTATAGCGGGGTCCTCGGGAGATCTTGGGGATCCGGAGGGAGCTTTAGTGTCCTTTCTGTCCTCCGGCGGTCGTTCTCCTCGTAATAGTCGGCGAGGGCTTCAGCTTGTTCTGCCTGTGATAGGAGGTGATCGCCATCGGAGAGAAGGACTTCTCGCCGCTTGGAGACCGTGCATCTCAGAAACCGCCAGAACTGCCTGGTGTCTTCGTGAGTACGTCGAAGTTGCTCGTGCCAGAGGGCCGTCTTCCATTGCGCAGACAGCTGCGCAATTTGCCGGGTCATGGCATTGATAGGGGCCCTCAGGGTGCCGTCTCCCGTCCGCGCCCAGGTGTTCTTGAGGTTGGTCCGCATCCCGATCAGCCTGGTGATGTGGGCAGGAGGTCTGCGCTGGTTGATGGGCTTTGGTGAAAACTTCGGAATCCTTCTGTCGGCGGCGGACTGGATGGCCTCGGTGAAGACGGTGACGGCTTCATCGATGTCGGCAGCAGTTTCGTAGTTCCAGATGCACGGTAGGGCGGAGAGGATGTCCTCTTGAAATCCTTTCCAGCCTGCCTTGCGGAGAAGGTACTTCGTGGGCAGTTCTGTCGGCGGGTCTCCTTCTGCCTCGTACAGGACTGGGCGGTGGTCTGAGGAACCATAATCTAAGGCACAGCATCTGGTGACCGCATGCAGATCCCTAGTGAGGAGGAGATCCAGGTGGGGTTCCCTGCGTGTCTAAATGTGGAAACCTGGATGAATAACTCCGAGGCTCGTCCTCACTATGAACCGCCCCAGTTCGTTTGCCGTGGAACACTGCCAGACCTGATGTTTGGCATTGAAGCCCCCAACAAAAATGTGGTGAGGCTCCTGCGATGCAGCAGTAATTATTGCCTTGGTCTCTGCTAAGGATGCTCTGGGCCTGCGGTAGACGCATGTGAAGACGTATCGTCCCCTCAGACGGACCGAGACAGACACTGCCTGTGTCCCTGTGTTGGTAATGGGCTGGTGCTCGAGGAGTCTGGAAGAAAGATCTCTTCGGACGAGCAGTAATGCTCCGCCAGATGTTCCAGGCAGGCCGTCACACCTGTACGATGTATATCCCCGTAAGTACAGCCGATCGGTTGGGCGCAACTGGGAATCTGTAAGTGCTACAACAGCAGGGGAGTAGGTCTGGAGGAGGTGTTCTAATTCTGCCAACTTAGGTCGAAGGCTTCGGATGTTAAAATTGATGATGATATGTCCAATCATTTTGAGGGCATCGCCATGTCTACCTGCCTGTCGACCTTCGCCGTGAGTTTCGTTACTGTGTCCACCAGACCCATTATGAGGGTGAACATTGCGTCCATGTTCATCCGCTGCGGTTGTGTAGGTGGAGAGAGTTCGGGCTGCCGTATCTGGTCGGGGGTCGCTTGTGGCGCACCTTCAGTGTTTGGGCGAGCTTGTGAGCCTCCGGCGACCTGGGAGTAGTACACTACGTGGTTCACCCTGGTGGAAGGGGGTCTTCTGAGTGGTTCAGGCTGGCGCGCTGTGTTGGCGTTCTTCATGGGGGTAGCCTTCTGCGTCCGCTTCTGCCGGAGCTGCTCGGCGTACTCGATCCGCTTAGGGCAGAGGCGGTAGGAGGTGGGATGTTCCCCTAGGCAGTGGGCACACTTGGGGCGTGTAGTCTTCGGGCACTCGTGGGTCCAGTGGCCGGCTCCGCACCATCCGCATTTCCTTGTGTGGCCACAGTATTCAGCAGTATGCCCGAAGGCAAGACATTTATAGCATTGGACAGGGCCGCCTCCTGTCCTGAACTCGGTCACCCTGAAGCCGACATGGTCGATGTGCCGCAGTTTTTGGAGGTCCTGGATGGTCGCTTCGTGGGTTGTGATGACAAGTATGGCGCTCAGCTCAATCTTCTCTCCTGATTCCAGGTTCTTCGTGAGCCTCGACGCCTTTTGGAGCCTTTGAGCCTCTGTTTCAGTTCATCGTTAATATCATTAAGCGGATGGTCCTGGTCGAAACCATAAATCAGAAATCTTCTGTCCCTCTTCTTTGTTCGGGGTGCGAACGTGTGGAACGTAGTGCTGCGGTCCTCCTGCAGCATTTTCCAGACTGTGCTGTGGTCTGCGCGGCTGGTGAGGAATAGCCTAGTCTCCTGTGGGCTATTAGAGATAACCACGAGGCCACGGGCAAGGAGCTGCTGTTTGAGATCGGCGGCTGATATGGGCGGCGTGATAATATACGGTGGTTGTCGCTGCTTCTTCTTTTCGGGAGAAATATTACTGTTGTTCGAAGAAGTCTCCTCAATTGGCAGAGGTGCCTATGAGTTTCGCACCTCTGTGGCTGAAACTCTACGAGGTCTCGGGCGAGCTATAAACTTCTTCGGGATAGTGAAGTCGTCCTGGTCATCCAAGCCTCGCTTGAGTGAAGAGGTCTCAGCTTCCATATCCAGTGGTATATTGCCTGTAGAGTGGTCCTGTTTGGGGGCGTTATGCACCGGGTTTTGATGGGCTACTGCAGGATCGATCAAGTGTTGGCCCGTAGCAGGGCCGTTTAATTGCTGGATTTGATGGCCCGTAAAAGGGGCGTTCGATTCTTGCCTCTTCATCCTGGTCTTTGACGGCTGAGTAGATCGGGACGGGGGCTCGCAGTCCGGTCTTCCCCGAAACTGCGAGTTGGTCAGAGACCCGGCCGAACCCCTTAACAATTCCCTTGTAGTCCCCGTGAACTACGGCTTGTTTAGGGATCCGGGAGGAATAGACAGCTACTCTCTTCGGGGTTATTCAGTTCTTCACGATATGAGCTGGCTGGGCTGGAGCTAGTTCTAGGAGTGGTCCTTCCTCTTCGGCTGCTGGCAGGAGAATGTGTGAATGATGTCCTCGGTGGTTATCAAGCGAATGAATTTTTCCCGGATTTTCCCTCCTTTATAGCCCTGCTTCGTAGACTATGCGAGCCAATGGTGTAGGGAGACCGTGGGCCAATATGGCTCGAGGGCTGTCTTCGTCGTTAGTCCGTCGTCTGTAGTTCGTCGGTGGTCCGTGTGGGGCGCTGGTCGTCTTGAGTCACTGTTGTCTCCTCTATCTTCTTAAGGATGGGCCGCCAAAAGTCCGGGAGGATGAGGCCATCTTCCCTATTGAAGATGCTTATGTATTTCGATGGCTTCTCTAATTAGTCTCCTTGTCAAGCTGGTTTCCTTGGCTAGGGTCTTGGCTCGGTCGAATAATACTTGCTTGGGGCACTCTTCTCCGTGTGTTGCCACCGCAGAAGTTTTGGTACGCCCCAGCCTGTAGTCAGCAGCGTGTTGTCCGATCCGGATGGCCACCTTCTTACCTGTTTGACCTACATACACCTTCCCACAGTCGCACGGTAGAAGGTAGACACCCTGGTCTTGTAACCGCTGCTTATCTTTACTCTTCCCGAGACATTCCCCTATCTTGTTGAGAGGCTTGAAGGCGACATCTATCTCCTCTTTTCTGAAAAGTCTGTCCAGCCTCTCGCTGACACCGCTGACGTAAGGCAAGGAGATTCTGGTTCTTTGTTTCGTGTCTGTCCGGCTGTTTTCCTCCCTGTGTCGGCTTTCCACATCCTTGATGGTTCGCGAAATTAATTTTTGATCGTAACCATTGCTGACAAGATCTTTGGTCATCTGCTCGAATTCCATCCTCAGGAGTGTCCGGTTACTGCACAAGCTAACAGCTCTATGTGCGAGTGTCCTGACTACACTCATTTTGTGTCCCCGGTGGTGGTGTGAGTCTGAGTGTAAATATCTCCCTGTGGCCGTGGGCTTCCTATAAACGGTGTGCTCCAGCTCACCATTGTTTCCCCTAATGATCATGAGGTCTAAGAAAGGCAATCTTCCGTCCTTCTCCTCCTCGACGGTGAACTTGATAGCTGGGTGCAAGTTGTTCATTAGCAAGAGGAATTTTTTAAGTTCCTCTTCCCCATGCTGCCAGACTGCGAGAACATCGTCCACATATCTTAGCCAGAGCTTCGGTTTGTGTTCGGTCTTCTCCATTAACCGTCTTTCAAAGTCCTCCATGAAAATATCGGCCACACCGAAACCTGAAAGCGGGCTGCCCATGGCCACACCATCCTTCTGCTGGTACAGGACTCCTCTGTATTGGAAGTAGCACGAAGTCAGCACAAGCTCAGCTAGTTCCATCATCTTGCCTTCCAGAAATTTGTTTTTCTTAATATTGTTGATGTAATCCTGTGCTGGAAGATTGGTAAAAAGAGATTCCACATCAAAACTCAGTAATATATCCTTTTCCTCCAATTTGATATTTTTCAAGATCATCACCAAATGAAATGAAATTTTGACCGCTGAGAATGATTGGCCTGTGTATGGTTTCAGCTCCCTGGCCAGCACCTTGCTTGTTCTATAAGTGAGTGCCCCTATCATTGATACAATTGACCTGAGGGGGGCTCCTTCTTTATGTACCTTAGGAAGGCCAAAAATCCTTGGGATCCTGGGATCCCCGGGGGTCATCTCAGCAATCATTCCCTGCTCCATCTTGCTGTTTTTCAAGATGTTCTTAATTTTATTTTCAATCCTTTTGGTGGGGTCCTTGATACCTTTCTTAGATTTATCTGGATGGGCAGACTTTTCAGAAGAGAGTAGATAGATGTCGCCTTCAAGCCTCTCAACAAGATAGGGGATTGTCTCGGGAAGAGTAAAGATAAGCAGCGGTTACAAGACCAGGGTGTCTACCTTGTACCGTGCGACTGTGGGAAGGTGTATGTAGGTCAAACAGGTAAGAAGGTGGCCACCCGGATCGGACAACACGCTGCTGACTACAGGCTGGGGCGTACCAAAACTTCTGCGGTGGCAACACACGGAGAAGAGTGCCCCAAGCAAGTATTATTCGACCGAACCAAGACCCTAGCCAAGGAAACCAGCTTGACAAGGAGACTAATTAGAGAAGCCATCGAAATACATAAGCATCCGGTAACCTTCAATAGGGAAGATGGCCTCATCCTCCCGGACATTTGGCGGCCCATCCTTAAGAAGATAGAGGAAAAATCAGTGACTCAAGACGACCAGCGCCCCACACGGACCACCGACGAACTACAGACGACGGACGAACGACGAAGACAGCCCTCGAGCCCTATTGGCCCACGGACTCCCTACACCATTGGTCCGCATAGTCTACGAAGCAGGGCTATAAAGGAGGGAAAATCCGGGAAAAATTCATCCTGACCTTCTTCCCCTTTCTTCTTTCTTCTACTCTCCGACTATCTTTCGTTTTACCTCCTCCTCTATCGCTGTGCCCCACACAGCACATTACACATACCTCCCTTTGGGAATCCTACACCTTTTTCTCCTTTACTTACCGCCTTCAAGTGCATTAATGCAGAATAAGGACACCTCCTCCCTCATCCTCCCTCTACCTGTGGCCCTTACGCCCGCCTGTGTCGTTCGAGGTCCTTAGTTTTTCTTTGCGTTTCTGCACGTTTTTCTTTCACTTTCGTTTTCATCATGCCCTTCCTTGCATGCTTTTTATTTCTCTTTTATCTAAAGTGGGGTTTAGGAAAAAAAAAAAAAAAAAAAAAAAAAAAAAATTCATTCCCTTGATAACCACCGAGGACGACACATAGCAGCCTGAAGAAGTCGGAGATGAACCCGACGAAATATTGCGATGGAGAGAGGAGCGACACCGCTGGAGAAAGAAGCCGTTCCAAACATACATGTGATACCCAGCGATGCAATTTAAAACAAACAAAAAAATATATATATATATAATACAAACTACCCTTTTCGTGATGTATGGGTTCTGAAACGTGAGGTTTTCTACTTCCGGATTGCATCATAAGGTCAGCCTCATAAACGGATTTCCTCCCTATGAAGGAAGGGAGGATACGCAGTAAAAGGATGAATGTCGAAAAAAAAAAAGTTCAGATAAAATATTTTTTTGGGGGTGTAATAGCTTTTTAGTTGGCTCAGTCGTCCAAGTTGCAGATTTTTGGTATTCCATACCCCCCAAGTGCTCCCCAACAAATTATTTTCTAAGTAAGCCCCTGCTCTTTGTATAGGTACTTGAAATGTATGTCAGAAAACATTAACACACATGCTTACCGGTAGGTATGTCGTATAAGGGAATGTTTGTACAATTCAAATTACATGCTATTTTACTACTATTTTTTCTATTGGTCGTAGATGAAGCTCTATTATTAAATTAAAATGTTTAAATTGGAGAAAACGCGCTAAAATAGGATATGAAGAATGGAGGAAAAAGTTGTAAAAATTAATAGAATTTGGTATTATTATTGTGTGTTTTTATTCGGAGGAAACTGAATGTAAAGCAAAGTAAAATAATTGGTTTTACAAACAGTAAATATTATCTTATATTTTTTGTTGTTGTTTCAGTCGTCCCTTTCTTTTTCAATTGTTACAATCTCTGGAGCAGCGCTGGAAATATTGATTCGAGCAGCATCCTTCTCGTACCAAATAAAAGTTTTTTTGTTTTTTTTGTTTTAGCAAAAGATAATTATAAGACCAAACAGCGATAGGCTGGAGCTACCGCCTTTTTCCTGTAAATTCTTCAATTGCCATGGTTTTCCTTCATGCCTCGCGGAACTTTAATCCTCTTAGCATCCATCAGGATGAAAAATAGTTGGAGATGAAAGTTGCAAGAAAGTTAGAAATGGAGTGAGGTAATTGACTAGATAAGGATGACAGAACGCAGCCCTGATGGAACGGGTGTGTAGGTAGAGGAATGAAGACAGATGTAGCCCTTTGCCGAGATTAGCTGCACCCAGCTATGTCCACGTCCCCTTAGCCGTCAAGGCGCTTTCGGTATCACCAGCTCAAATTTCGTGCACAGCATAGAAAATCTGGAAAATCTTGGGGCAAAACTGTAAGGATGTATTAACGTTTTTGAATTGTCTTGAAATAAAAACTACAAAATACTAACATTATAATTACACTGATTACTGTTGGTTGTTCTTCATATAAAACGTGGTGTGGTATATTACTTATGCCAGTGTTCTCAATAAAAATCTTAAGTATGTCAGCATCAGTAAGTTTTACTTTCACTTGAAGTGACGAAATGCCCTCTCCTAAAGTCCAACACGCATCTCTAAGAACTTGTTTGCTGAAGAGGACACGCTAATTTATGCAGAAATATATTTTTAATTCATTTGCTAATAACTACAAAACTGGGGTCTCCCGTGGTCTAGTGGCTAGCGCGCTAGATTCATAAGCGGGAGATGGTGGGTTCGATCCCCACCGGCGCCAGAAATTTTCTCATCTCAGGGCTCGCTGAGAAAATTCCTGGCTGCACCCTGGACGTCGGCGATAATGGCCACGATTTGTCGATGCGCCGTAAAAAATAAATAAATAACAAACTATTTACACTAGGGACTTCCCCAAGTCGTCAGACTGTTTGTAATGAAATTACCTTTAATATTCTCCTATGTTGGTTACAGAAATGTTCAAATTTATTCGCTGCTTTTCAAAATAGCAATAAGTATGAATCGGGGGTAAAAAATATACATTGCTCTATTTTTTCTATGGAAGTATAACATTCAGTTGGGACCTTCATATTCCAGAAACAAAATATTGACTATGCAGTACAGCTCACCTAATTCGTTTAAATCGGTTTGACAATTTTTGTATTGTAATTATGCAATTGAGGTATCAACGAAGAAATTAACATTTTTCAAATTACATAGTAAAGTACAGATGAAATGTTTTCAATATTTAAAACATCAAGAGTGAAAGTGATGGAAACCAGTATCCAATCAAGAACGGTGATGATGGAAACCAGAATCCAATCAAGAACGGTGGGCATGTGGACATGTATCCAACTAAGAACGGTGGTAGTGGAGACCTGTATCCAATCAGGAGCGCTGGTGATGGAGACCTATATCGAACCAAGAACGTTGATGATGGAAACCAGAATCCAATCAAGAACGGTAGTGATGGAGACCTGTATCCAATCAGGAGCGCTGGTGATGGAGACCTGTATCCAATCAGGAGCGCTGGTGATGGAGCCCTGTATCTAATCAGGAGCGTTGGTGATGGAGACCTGTATCCCATCCAGAACGGTAATAGATACCGGCATCCAACCACGAACAGTCGTAATAAATATGTAGCACCACAAACGTAAACTGATTATCAAAAGTCAAAGTCTCAAAGTCGTGGGAAGAAATTTAAATATTAATTAATAAATTAATGTGGCACTGGCACCACTGACTAACCCCGTGTAACCTTCCCGTTTTTGGTAGTCAGGTTACAATGTTGACAGTCAGTGTACTTTTGTGTTGCTACAAATACGTATATTTACCCAAGATGAGCAGTGTGTCCGAACTGCTTGAAGAATCCGAATTTCCACATCAAACATCTGAAGAGCCCCAAAAATAATAGACTGTTCGTATATTTTGTCCTAAAAGTATAAAATCATTATTTTAGGTTTACCTAATTCTAAAGACTTTTCGAGACACTGTGTGGAAATGAGTGCATTATAGCAACTGGAAGAAAACAGAATGTCATTTAAATAGGATAGTCTGCTATTGTCCCGTTTGAGTTTAATAAATATCATATGAGTTTAATACTTTTTGAGTCATAGTTAATGTGAATATCCCTCTATTTGTTAGTTAATTGGAGTCCTTCTAAAAAATATTTTATTCCATTTTCAGCGATGGAATATGCAGTTATAATTATATTTTAACAACATAAATATCCCTGAATATTTAAACGGAATACATAAGAATATTGTAATTAATTATTCAAAAATAATGCAATGAATGAAATGCTGTTTTATCATGTATATTTTCTATCGGTAGTGCTTATGGGAAAGTAAATGGGTTTTTCTTGTGAAAGAGAATTTGTATGCTTTCATCAATCAATGTGCACTCTATACCCTTCTATGAATGCTTTCATCCTCTTGAAACATGGAGATTAATAGGCTCTGTGTTTTCTAATAAATATCGAATAAGAACTGTTCTACAACTCAAAATCTGCCTATTTGTCTATCTACATAACTATATGCGTGTTTGTGAATGGTTTTTCTATGTATTTCTACATCGGAAAGCAAAATATCACTTTCTCTGTGACCCATAAATTATGTTAAATCTGTAGTTTAACTATAATCACTCTTAGCTCAGGTAGCTACATTAAATTGTACAAAAGTAGTAAAAAGAAACAGTTTGATCGCAACACACAGGAAACGGATTTTGATGTATGTGATTCACATAATCTCACCAAGCACATTAAAAACAAAAATATCTCTTACCTCCCCGTGGTCCCAAGGATTGGCGACAGCTGGTGTACAGTAGCTCCTGCTCCTGGAAACTAGATGGCACATGTAGGCTCGACTCACTAGACGCGCTACTTAAAATACGGAGCTAGGCAGGTTATTTGAACAACGACGAGAAACTATTTCACGCAAAATTTCTGGAGTGATACTTTTACTTTCTTTTGACTGACCTAAATCGCCTTTAACAAATCCAAATTCTATTGGACAAAATTATTTTGATAAATGATGTAAAATTCATATTTGATTAAATACCGAAGCGTTCTTATGTTCTATGGGATCTCCCTTGATAAACATGCACTTAGGAACCATACCAGGAGGCCCGAGGAGTGCAAAATGCTTCAACGTCGTGATAGTTCTAAAAATCTGGTTAAAAAAAAACAAAACATTCACAACAAAAATAAAACGTTTTGGCATCTTGTGTTTGAGGTCCACAACTCATTAGGCTGTCAGTTTTACAATCGACGCCACTGACGAGGGGCCACGACACTACATGGTATATTCACCGCCGGACATAACCGTCAGATTATTTTATTTATTACGAGTTTGCAACATTTAGCTATTAGTTCTTTAGTAGTACCTATATCATTCTTCATGTAGTTGAATATCTTTCGTTATAGATATTGTAGTTGTAAAATGGTATAATAGGTAGTTATAAGAAAATAAAAATAATAATTTAAGTATACAAAAAAGAACATTAAATGCAAGTTAAAGAATACATATAATTTTAAATTGAATAAGTAACAAAAGCTCATTGTCTTCAACATATTTTGTACCTACAGTATATGTTTTGCCTCCGCTAAATAAGTCTCCAAATATTTCGCAATAATTTCAGTTTTTTTTTATTTTTGTATAAATAAACGTTGTAGAGCTTTTATGGTGTTTTTTATGGGCTGATTCTAGTCAGTGAGTTGTGTATATTGAGTATTAGACTTTGTATAGTTTGCCTCTAATCACCCTGGATCTCGCACAAAGGCAAACAGATACAGATAAACCTTTTTTGACACGTACTTCCATAACTTACTACCTTAGATAAGTCTCATCGTGCAAAAATAAGGTCTTATTTTAGAAGTGATTTACTCTATCAAATTTAACGATATGAATACTTTTAAAGCACTAATAAATACATTGTATCCCATAAATTTACAATAAATCATTAGATTATTTGTAGTTTGCAGTTAGTCAGTACCGTTGGCGTCTATTTGCCAGGGCACATGTGGTCTTTTTTATCTTTCTATTGGAGTGTTTGAATAATGATTCCACTAGCCTGGTTAAAATTACTTGCTTATTTTATATGTTGTTTTCATAATATCAATCCCTAAAATTCTTACTTTCAGTTAACATGCGTAAGTAAGTACAAGTCATTTTGTTTAGGTCCGGTAATAGTCTTTTGATTGGTGTCAGATTATTAAAAAAAATGTAATTACCTTTTATGAAGTCTACGGCCATTTCCAATCCATAAGTATCCTTGTCGCAGTCATCCAAAATATGCGCTCCGATAGTGAAGGGTAATCCTTTGGCATTTATCCTGTCCAAGGTATACAGCATAGCTTCGACCGCTTGAATACCTCCTTGAGGCATTACCTTCCCGCAGATGAGCGAGTCCTCCCGTTCGTGTACCATCATAAGACCTCCCAGAACCACCTGCCCTTCGACGACGGCCTCCTTCTTGACGGGCCAAGGCGTCCTTTCCTCCCAGGAGTGGATGAACTCCTCCATCGGGGAGCGGAAGCTCCTCGAGGAGTTAGGATGGAGGCGGTGGTGACGGTGGCCGTGGTGTCGGAAGGTGCAGCTGCATAAGCCCACCAATAGAAGAACGAGGAGGTACGCCCCCGCTCTAACCATCCTCAGTACGCCTCATCTCCAGGCCGCCGGACCAGGCTCACAACACCTGACCACATTCCCAACAAATACAATAAATGTACGCTCAAGAAATTGTAGATTTACACGCTTCTTAGATATATCATTCTTCATTCAGCTTCATCAATAAAAGGCTCATTAAACACAGAATAAACATAAAAAAAGAACATATTCTAAAAGATGAAGTTCATGGATAACAATTAGTAGAAAATTACTTAGCAGTCAGAGCAGTTTTAAAGAGAATAGAAGTTAATACATAATTTCAACCCACATAATTAGAAGTTAATACATAATTTCAACCCACATAATTAGAAGTTAATACATAATTTCAACCCACATAATTAGAAGTTAATACATAATTTCAACCCACATAATTAAAACTGGTTTTCCAGAATTTGGGAACCAGTTTTCTAAAACTATTATATAATTCAAGTTTTTCTTGTAGCTCTTTGACCATTACAACAGGATTTTCTTATACAGTAGCCTGCAGAATTTCGGCGTCAAGCTCTTAGTCGACCTGTTCGAGGCTGTTCTTCAAAATTGCAGTTTCCCGCTCGAAATCGTTCGCTTTGTGCCTCACTGATGACATTTTCGCAATATATATTTATATATTTATTTTTTCAAAGTTTACGATAAGTTGAAGCAGCATTTTCTGCTTTATTGGATTCCTAATGCATAAAATGCCGTAAGTGGTGTCTTAGGATGTCCATTTAAAATGAAGTTTCAGCACAGAATAAATTAGTTTCAACATGATAAATAGAATTGTCTTTAATGCTAAAATAAACCAAAAATGTAAACAAAAATAAATTGAATAGGAGATAACATAAACAGACGGAATATTAAAAACTGACATTACTTATGGTATGTACTGATATTTGCTATAGTGCCAGAATGTCTACATATCGGTACCTCTATCGACGGTGAAGTGTTTCTGGAGTAAATGGCAAATTCTTAAGCGGCATACTCCTCTCATATTATTCCTTTTGCTTCAAGGTCATTCACCATCTGTTTCTTTTTAGTCTTCAAGTTTATTATCAGTGTTAGTTTCCCAGGAGTGCCGCCATATAATAATTATCATTATAATCATCCTTCTCCGCTTGGATTTGTTGTAGTGTACATCTGATTATGAGCGGTTTCGTTATGCATCGACTTTCCAAGTGCGTCAGCTTGAGTGCTTTGTCCTGTCTTCGTCTCCTGGGAGCCAATATATCGTATCCCCTTTATTTGTCCGGTGTGTATGTTCTAGTCTAATTACAGTAATTGAATATCCCTGAGAATGTTAATTAGCCCTCCTGTTTAGATAAGTGAGTCCATATAGATTGTTTCCAGGGCAAGGTAAATAGCTTCAAAAGAGGAAGCGGTGTGAGTGAATTAAGACTGGATTACGTTAAATGGAAAGTGCGTCTATTTCTGCCAAATCGTCGATAGAAATGCAAAGTATCGAATGTGAAAAAACGCATTTTCATTTTCAATCTGAACTGATTGCTGTTGGACTGAAGTTTTTGGCAAACTCTCAAAAATTAAAGAAAAATAATTATCAATTACAGAAAATCAAAATGTGCATTAGGTCTAATTGTATCGATCCATGCAAAAAGGACTTCAGTCCACTTTTTCCCAACATGATTTAGTGATGGATTCGTTGTCTCTGAAGGTTCTTTTAAAAGGTAACAAGTCATTTCTATGTTAAAAGGACTTCTTTACAATACATAGTTGCCATAGAAACTTACTCATAACTTTACTATTCCATGGAGAAAGGGCTTCAGTCTAGATTTCTCTGAGCCTACTGATTTTGGACTGGAGCATCTTTTGCATGGATCTATTCGTTTATAATATATAATAAGATAACATTTATATAGAGTCACCTATAAGGCACCATACCAATTTTCACATTCGGTACTTTGCATTTGTATCGACGATAAGTTAGTTATTCGACTCAGATCGACATACTCCTGAGTAAATGGAGCAACAGTTATTAAATATTATTATTATAAGTTATTAAATACAAATATTTACATATCTTCAATTCTCAACCCACCATCAGTATTATTTAGTGTCAGCCATAAAATACTTCCCATTAGTAAATGTTTGTCAATTAATTTTATCACAAAGATATTTTAATCAATGAATGTAAACATGAAATTTAGAGATTAGACATTGCGCTGTGCAGGGTTTCGACTGACATTTCATTCTTATATTATACTCTTTTTAGTGAATTCGCTGGTATAATTTCTCTAAAAAACTTCACCTTTTACAATATGTATAAATTGCTGTATAATTTTTACTTCATACTATTAATTAAAAAAAAAAAAAAACAATATAAGAGTAATGATAACAAAAATATCATACATTTTCTGCGTGTAAATCTAGAGAATGGTGATACATTGGATCCAGGCTTCTTTGTAAATGTTTTAAATTCGAGACTAAAAAATTCCTTTTTTACAATAGATTTATTTGTATTAAAAAAATAGTTAAATATTTCACCACAATTTTAATCATGGTAGCCATGAACGACAATGAAATCATGTAAATCAAGATTCACTAACACTTATGAACAGTATGTTGAAATAAGATTGCCTAGGTAAAAATACTGTACTAATGTAACTCAATTTTACGGTATATATATATATATATATATATATATATATATATATATATATATATAAATCACGTGTCTGTCTGTTTTTCTGTTTGTCTGTTTGTTTGTTCCTTATACAAATCTACACCGTTTGACCGATTTTGACCAAACTTGGAATAATGGTAGGTCTTGATACGAGAAATCCCCTAGGCTAGGTCAAAAAAAATCTACCAGCTGTCTGTCTGTATGTTTGTCCCTTATACAAATCCACACCGTTCGTCCGATTTTGACTAAACTCGGTACACATGTAGATCTTAATCTGGGGAGTGTCGTAGGCTAAGTCAAAAACGTCTTATAGCTGTCTGTCTGTATGTTTGTTGATTATACAAATCCACACCGTTCGTCCGATTTTGACTAAATTCGGTACACAGGTAGATCTTAATCTGAGGAGTGCCGTAGGCTAGGTCAAAAAAATCTGCCAGCTGTCTGTCTGTATGTTTGTCCCTTATACAAATCCACACCGTTAGACCAATTTTTACGAAACTTGGTATACATGTATGTCTTGATACGGGGGGTGTTATAGGTTAGGTCAAAGCCGTCTAGGACTCACAGTAGGGAGGCCAAGGGTTCATAACAGTTACAGATTCGTGTTATTAGATTTTAATAATACTTATTTGGCTTCTAATTTTTTTAGGCTTTTCTATATGCAGAAAGTAGGTGTAGCACGCCGGGTATCGGCTGGTATTTAAATGCAAATTGGTTCACGTAATTCCTCTGTATTAAAATCTTTTTGTGTAATGTATATATTTCTATTTTAAAATCTAAATTAGTTTGAAGTGTATTATTATGATTAAATATTTTTTCTATTTTGGGCTATTAATAAGGACTCTGTTTTCAGGGTTTCCATGGAGAACGCTATTTCTGACAAATTCCCCGGATGGCAAACACGGTTCATTAGCCTCTGGAGGCAGTCGACTTGTGGTGGGGGAAACCTCTAAAGAACATTTCTCCATAGCTCTCCTCCTGTTTGCGGGCTTACCAAGGCCGGTGGCTTGTTAGCACGAGCCAATTTAGCATGGGCGTATATAAGGGGGGACTGAGGAGGCTGCAGCCCCCCCCCCCCGAAATTTTGATTTGATCGGTAAAAATTTAATAAAACTCTTAAAAATAAATTAAATAAGATCATTTAGTTCATAAAACATATTCTATTTTGTTTGTAATAGCGTTTAAGTTGGCTAAAACTCTTCCAAGATCTAAATTGTTAGTATTCCATACACCGGAAATGGTCTCAACCCCCCCCCCCCCCCCCTGAGATTTTCCCAGCCCCATCCGAAATTATTTTCTATATACGCCCATGCAATTTAGCAAAAGGAACAGTAAAGATAAGAATCCAATATCGGATAGGTTAAACATATTAATGACTCGGAGACCGAAGGAGTCAGGGTATGTTTATCAAATTTTAAAATTATACGCTACTAATGGAGAAGACGTCAATGCCCTAGAAAATTATCAATACAAGGAGCAGATATAGCCGCTCGAAGGGTAATATTATTAGATAATTAACTTATTTTCGATCTGAAAAACAGCCTACTGTTTATTTAGAGGAGAAATATATTGAATTAGTTACCTAATTATGTTCCATCCTGTTAGCAGGAAGGAGAAACAGAAAGAGGTGTTGGGAAGACAGCTAAAGTAACTAAATTAATTATCGTCCATTTTGAAGAGACGATGGGATTCAATTCTATTGATTTAGTTATCTTCACATCATCTTCACTATCAACAGATTATTACACAACCAAGAAGTTCTCGAATATTATTATATTATTGTAATAAATTTAATTCCACCCAATTTTGTGCTAGTATGGATAATGCATCATTTCATTGAGTATAAAAAGATAGACGACCAACATACTCCACAAATAAAAATCTGCTTAAATTGGTTGAGTGGTTATTTCCCTATAACGTTGAAGATCAAATGTAAATGTGAAAAAAGTTATTAGAATTTTCTAAGGACAAATCTATGTTAAAACATTTTAAAGAATATCCAAAAGGAAAATTGATGTACCTTTGTGAAATATCGAGAAGGAATATTAGTTAATGATTGTACTACAGATACTGAAAAAGACAGGCTGATTATTAATTTAAGTGAGGATTCAAGTACATACTGATAATTATAAAATAAACGCAGACTTAGCTTCAACTATGGTATAGTAACTATTTCATTCAATCTGAAATATTTACATTTAAAATTCGTATTCCTTCTTTTCGTAGATTCAAAACGAATACCATTACAAAGAAACGAGCCTAAAAAACATTTATTCACACACTAAAATATTAATGACACTTCGTCGAAAAAGATAATAAAAAAAAAAGTTTAAAGTATTAAACATAAACTGTAGCGTAAACGTTTAATTGATAAGGCTATGAAAGAGGGAATTTTCTGTAACATCTTTTTTATGCTAAATATAACAAAAATCGAAAAAAGTACGTTTTCTTTACTACTTTCACTCATAACGCCGAAAGTATACATACTAGAAGCCTTCTTAAGGCGTCAAATGATTTTCAATGCAATTTTCTACAATTTGCAATAATTATAAGAAAAGTGTAAAAAAAACAAACTTTTTTTTGTAAGCTTAAAATGCATGTAGAACTTTCATATTCTCATAAGAAAATTTTGATTGTATGATATTGCAAAGCAATTTATTTTGTTTACCTTAGTTTGATCGTTTTTCCATGATAATTTCTAAATTTAGGTATCAGAGAAAAATATATCATTTTTTAAATCTTTGCGAACCCCAAACTAAAGGTTTTTCATATTTGAAATTCTTGTTTAAAAAATCTTAGGCACTTAAGCATTCAAAAACATTTTAGATATTGAAAATCGGTAAATTTTTTAATGCATTTAACGAATTTAAGGTTTAAGGTTTATAAACAAATTGGCGTTAAATTAAGCACATTTGGAAGGGGAAAAAAATGTTTTTTAACATTAACAATTTTTTTCATCAGTAAAACCTCTTCTTTCGTTTTAACAGCACATTCGCCAAAAACAATAATAGCTGCTGCTGTGTAGTGTTTGAACGACCCATGTCTGCATCTGAGAGGATTCTGGAACTAGCGAACCAAACCTTGTTCCCCCACTACCGTGGGTGTGTGGAGAACAACGGCGAACCAGGTTCGCCCGTCCGGAACTAATGTAACTAAATCGGTTCATTAGGAGGGGGGGGGGGTTACTCTGTACCCAAATTACTAATATACTCATAATAAAAAAAAAAAAAAAAAAAAAGAAATCAGTCCCGTAACAGGGCCCAGAGGGGCAGATACTGTAGAGGTATCTGATTCTTGACCGTACGGCATACTAGGGAGACAGTGTGGTCAACACTATGCTCCGGCCGCCTGATTTTCCCCTTGGCTGCTTCGACTGCTAGAGTCATTAGCACCCAAGGTACCCATTATTAATTAAATTAATTAAAGGCTGAGTGAGCCTAGGGACGATCTGGGACCCCAAATCCAACCCTCGAACGGCAGCACTAGAAGAAAAAATCTTTAGTGCGCGCTCGGGTTTTGAACCTGGTCCTCCAGTTCATTAGTCGAGTGCTCTACAACTGAGCTAACCTCGCCCCCACTAATATACTCATACCGGTCGTAATTTCTGCTGTATTGTAACGAAACACGGTATACGTCGTGAGTAACTCATGGGAAAGAAGTGTTGTAAAAATAAGTTAAATCGGTCAATCGGAAAGGGGGGTTTACTTTGTAATATATTTCAATTGAATTAGCTTGCCAGACGTAGGTTCACAAGGCCGCCGCAAGGAGCGCTTTCTACCACTAGAGAGACTGTATCCTGTTCAGATCAAAAGACGAAAATATTAAGTTTTTTGTATTTATTAAGTAGTGTCGTAGGTACCATGTGTAAACATGACTCTGGAAGCAAATTAATGACAAAATTAATAATTGAACAGTTACTCATTACAAAATTAAAAGAGAACTATTCATGTTTTTGTTTTATTTATGTAGGATATTTTAAGGAAATTGTTCTGGAAACCAGTCTACACTACCCAAATTCTGAGGAAAGTGCTTAGTTATGCAGCTTCTGCGTGACGGACTTTTAAATACATTAGGCTGACTGTTGACCTAGATTCTTCTGGGCTGAATAACTTTCCCAATAAGCCTACCGCTCGATTTTATCTTGACGCCTTTGTCCTTAATTGGAATAAATTTCTCTGAATTAAAGATTTGGCGATTTTCTTTATCCTTGATTAAACCAATGTAGGGGTCAATAGATCAAACAACGACCAATGACCGAACTACTACCGAATGATTTTCATTCATTTAATCCATTTCAACTAAATTGGTTTAGCCAATATATGTATTCAGCTTTTAAGGGACTTAAGATTAATTTTATATACCTATTTCTTTTGTCCTAATAATTTTGGTATATTTGCTAAAACTGAAACTGCTTCTTTACGCCTACACCTTTCACATTCAGTAGAAGCATTTCGAAATATTTAGATGGAAGTACCTAGACATAAAATTTCTTTTAAAATCGAATGCTTTTAATACAGCCTGTATAAAATACTTTATGATCCATGCTCATATTGCTCTTAGTAAGAATAATTACTTATTTTATTTTATTAATAGTTTATCGCAACCCTAGCAACTAAACTGCAACAATAAAGATTAAGGAAATGTGTATGTCAATGTTTTCAGCGATAAAACAAACAAGAACAAATAAATAGTCGAAAAAAAAAAAAAAAAAAAAAAAAAAAAAGATTCGTCACTAAGTGCTACGTAAGTACTGGGAGAGTTTAGTTCTCAGGAGATGTTTCAGTGGCTCACTCAGTAATATTTTTTTCTATATTTATATACGTCAGTAGGAAAAAAAAAGAAAGCAAAATGGAAAAAAGGGTGTAGCTAAATTTTATCCAAAAGTTTTGTGTTTGAAAGGAATTTAAAGATGTCTGTAAAATGTTTGCTGTCATCCGAAAGTAATTCACTCATTTTTTGTGGTAAGTTAGTGTTTTGCATAAGCCTACAGTCTGTCAGTAAGTGTTTAATAGTAAGTCCAGTATTGCAGTACTGGCATATTGTTCTGTCTTGTCCTGTCATAAGGTACGAGTGAGTCAGAAGAATAATTAAATAAATATCCAATATTAATTTAAAGTAACAAAAAATCTAAAACAGAAGACGCGTGCAGCACCATATTGATGGAGATACTATACACACTTCTTGGAGCGAAAAAAACCTATGTACAACATTCACTAAACACTTGAACAAAAAAAAAACAAAAACAGTATTTTCCTCAGTTATGACTGACTAACCTAATAATTTTCACTTCTACCTAGAAGGATAGAATACAAAATTTCGTATTCATTAAACATTAACGAAATCCAAACACATTCAATCAAATTACTCAACACAAGTATCCACACATGTGAGTTTCGCGCCATCCATTTAGCGCTTTTAAAACTCCACATAGTTTTTACATTTTGAAGGATCATTAAAACTATATGAGACAGATATGTCTTATTCATTTAATATGACAGGTTTTAGTGTTACAATTGGTTCCAAAAACATTTCATGTTTTTTCATCATTCTCAAGTAATCCGTCATCAATGTTATGTCAATATTTCCCAAGCTTTTTTCAATGCTCTTCTATTAATATTGCAGAGTTTAAGAATATAATGTCTATTTTGATCCTATGATGTCCAGGGGGGCATACTTAGTCTATCGAGTGGAAATCGCGAAACGTACCGATTGTATTGGGTTGTCCAAAAAGTCCGTAGACATTTTTAAAACAAAGTTTCATCTCAATTCTTTCATTCTATAATTAATACAAAAAATATTTTATTGTATATACCTTTAATTAAGGCAATAAATTGGGGATTAAAGGCAAATAAACAAAAAAAAGGCATTCATTATGAATTGAAAGACTTATCCATTATCATTGTGGAGCCTGTAATTAAAAGGCAGGAAATTTAATACATTGTACATATTTACTTTAAGCCCCGAATTACAAGGTGATATTCGGTTACCGAACGCTAGGAAGGGTGATATAAACAAGGAAGGTTTATGCATAATTATGGAAGGCCTGGGGGCTTACCGATAACTAACAGCATTAAAAACTGCCATGAAATTTAGCAACAAATGTTTTGGATTGAAATCTCGTAAAATATTTTAATAGAACATTGTGTGCACAACGTACCGGTAAAATAATGGTAAGAAGGAATATTTATGGGATAAACAATAAAAGTCCGACTCGCAGGAGCTGCGTCATCTTAGCGCGGTTACATCTCGAAGAAATGGAATAGATTAGCATCACAAATCACAGGAAACTGACAGTAGTCAACTTACACAGAAGCGGATAATTTTTAATCTGTATAAGTCAATACAATTATGTACTGAAAACGTACTTACTCTTTGGCTACTGCTGAGAAGGCTCTATTCTAAACAACCAAAAATTCCTTGTCATTTTAAGTATCTTGTTTTACTAGCAAATTCGTTTTACTGTTATAATCAACTGTAAATGTGTGCTTCGTGGCAAATTAAATTCCATTCTGTCGAGGGTTAAATCTTTCTATAAAATAAGAAATAACGGTAACTTCAGTTTAAAGCTATGAGGAAGGTTATATAGATGGAGAATTCAAAACAACCTACGTCATCATGATTATCCACTGCCATCATGATTACTACAGCCACTCCAAACTTATTATAAATACCTTTCACTGTTTCTTAGCTTATTTTATTACAATACTAATTTTACTGATAAATGCAATTTATAACTAGAAACAACCAATTAAAAAGTGAGATAAAGAAAGAGAAAAACCATTTAAAAATATCAAGTAGATCCGACTCGCAGGAACTGCCTCATCTTAGCGCTTTTACGTACATCTCGAAGAAATGGAATAGATTAGTATTACAAATCACAGGAAACTGACAGTAGCCAACTTACACAGAAACGGATAATTCTTAATCTATATAAGTCAATACAATTATGTACTGAAAACGTACTTACTCTTTGACTTCTGCTAAGAAGCCTCTATTCTAAACAACCAAACATTCGTTGTCATTTTAAGTATCTTGTTTTACTAGCAAATTCGTTTTAGTGTTATAATCAACTGTAAATATAAGCTTCATGGCGAATAAAATTCCATTCTGTCATGGGTTAAATCTTTCTACAAAATAAGAAATAACGATAACTTCAGTTGGAGGCTATGAGGAAGGTTATAAGACAGGAGAATTCAAAACAACCTACGTCATCATGATCAGCCACTGCCATCATGATTACCACAGCCACTCCAAACTTATTATCACCGTTTCTTAGCTTATTTTACTACTATACTAATTTTACTGATAAATGCAATTTAAAACAAAAAACAACCAATTAAAAAGTGAGATAAACAAAGAGAAAACCCCTTTCAAAACAACAAAAACAAACACTTTTTAAGTTTTAAGCGCTTATATCTCTGATTGACGTTGCCCCATCGAATATTGCTTCAGAAACTTTTTTGTAGAGTATTTAGTAAGCATTCGAATGGTCACCTTCCACTTAGCACGATTTCCCAACCGTTATCAAGATATTTACGAAAAATGTATGAATATCCGAAAACTTTTCATGTCTATTAATAAAATAATTATTTTCGCATACTTCCTTAACTCCAAATATAACCAACATTTAAAAATCTTAGTTGGGATTAATTTCCAAGATGTAGAAAATATTTCAATTGAATCCCGCAATTCTAAGTACTCACAAAAATATAATGACTTACAAAAACATTGATTCCACTTTTCTCAGGAACGGTTACAGATATCGCGTTATAAATGGTTTCATTCGTTTTCTTATGTTAAGAAACCTATAAAACAAATACCTGCAAGCATATAAACTCAAAAACGTATGCGTTACGATTTTTTTTGCGCGAATTTCGCCCCAAACACTATCTTTTAGTGAGCCGATTCTGCTGGTTAACGAACTTGATCTTTCAAATTAGACGACAGATTTTTATGTCAAATTTCGTTAAAATCGGACCATTTTTGAGCTTGCTAGAGCGCGAACAGACAAGCATATATATAAATATATACATATATATATGAAAGTGTGAAAGTTTCTAGTCGGCACTTCCGGATTGCGTCATGAGGTAGGCCTCATAAGCGGGTTCTCCCTATGGAGATAGGGAGTACCCGCTCCCTATCTCCATAGGGATATGTATATATATATATATATCCATAGGGGTATGTATATATATATATACATATATATATATACATATATATATTATATTATACATATGTACCATATACATACCCCTATGGATATATATATATATATATACATATCCCTATGGAGATAGGGAGCGGGTACTCCCTATCTCCATAGGGAGAACCCGCTTATGAGGCCTACCTCATGACGCAATCCGGAAGTGCCGACTAGAAACTTTCACACTTTCATATATATATGTATATATTTATATATATGCTTGTCTGTTCGCGCTCTAGCAAGCTCAAAAATGGTCCGATTTTAACGAAATTTGACATAAAAATCTGTCGTCTAATTTGAAAGATCAAGTTCGTTAACCAGCAGAATCGGCTCACTAAAAGATAGTGTTTGGGGCGAAATTCGCGCAAAAAAAATCGTAACGCATACGTTTTTGAGTTTATATGCTTGCAGGTATTTGTTTTATAGGTTTCTTAACATAAGAAAACGAATGAAACCATTTATAACGCGATATCTGTAACCGTTCCTGAGAAAAGTGGAATCAATGTTTTTGTAAGTCATTATATTTTTGTGAGTACTTAGAATTGCGGGATTCAATTGAAATATTTTCTACATCTTGGAAATTAATCCCAACTAAGATTTTTAAATGTTGGTTATATTTGGAGTTAAGGAAGTATGCGAAAATAATTATTTTATTAATAGACATGAAAAGTTTTCGGATATTCATACATTTTTCGTAAATATCTTGATAACGGTTGGGAAATCGTGCTAAGTGGAAGGTGACCATTCGAATGCTTACTAAATACTCTACAAAAAAGTTTCTGAAGCAATATTCGATGGGGCAACGTCAATCAGAGATATAAGCGCTTAAAACTTAAAAAGTGTTTGTTTTTGTTGTTTTGAAAGGGGTTTTCTCTTTGTTTATCTCACTTTTTAATTGGTTGTTTTTTGTTTTAAATTGCATTTATCAGTAAAATTAGTATAGTAGTAAAATAAGCTAAGAAACGGTGATAATAAGTTTGGAGTGGCTGTGGTAATCATGATGGCAGTGGCTGATCATGATGACGTAGGTTGTTTTGAATTCTCCTGTCTTATAACCTTCCTCATAGCCTCCAACTGAAGTTATCGTTATTTCTTATTTTGTAGAAAGATTTAACCCATGACAGAATGGAATTTTATTCGCCATGAAGCTTATATTTACAGTTGATTATAACACTAAAACGAATTTGCTAGTAAAACAAGATACTTAAAATGACAACGAATGTTTGGTTGTTTAGAATAGAGGCTTCTTAGCAGAAGTCAAAGAGTAAGTACGTTTTCAGTACATAATTGTATTGACTTATATAGATTAAGAATTATCCGTTTCTGTGTAAGTTGGCTACTGTCAGTTTCCTGTGATTTGTAATACTAATCTATTCCATTTCTTCGAGATGTACGTAAAAGCGCTAAGATGAGGCAGTTCCTGCGAGTCGGATCTACTTGATATTTTTAAATGGTTTTTCTCTTTCTTTATCTCACTTTTTAATTGGTTGTTTCTAGTTATAAATTGCATTTATCAGTAAAATTAGTATTGTAATAAAATAAGCTAAGAAACAGTGAAAGGTATTTATAATAAGTTTGGAGTGGCTGTAGTAATCATGATGGCAGTGGATAATCATGATGACGTAGGTTGTTTTGAATTCTCCATCTATATAACCTTCCTCATAGCTTTAAACTGAAGTTACCGTTATTTCTTATTTTATAGAAAGATTTAACCCTCGACAGAATGGAATTTAATTTGCCACGAAGCACACATTTACAGTTGATTATAACAGTAAAACGAATTTGCTAGTAAAACAAGATACTTAAAATGACAAGGAATTTTTGGTTGTTTAGAATAGAGCCTTCTCAGCAGTAGCCAAAGAGTAAGTACGTTTTCAGTACATAATTGTATTGACTTATACAGATTAAAAATTATCCGCTTCTGTGTAAGTTGACTACTGTCAGTTTCCTGTGATTTGTGATGCTAATCTATTCCATTTCTTCGAGATGTAACCGCGCTAAGATGACGCAGCTCCTGCGAGTCGGACTTTTATTGTTTATCCCATAAATATTCCTTCTTACCATTATTTTACCGGTACGTTGTGCACACAATGTTCTATTAAAATATTTTACGAGATTTCAATCCAAAACATTTGTTGCTAAATTTCATGGCAGTTTTTAATGCTGTTAGTTATCGGTAAGCCCCCAGGCCTTCCATAATTATGCATAAACCTTCCTTGTTTATATCACCCTTCCTAGCGTTCGGTAACCGAATATCACCTTGTAATTCGGGGCTTAAAGTAAATATGTACAATGTATTAAATTTCCTGCCTTTTAATTACAGGCTCCACAATGATAATGGATAAGTCTTTCAATTCATAATGAATGCCTTTTTTTTGTTTATTTGCCTTTAATCCCCAATTTATTGCCTTAATTAAAGGTATATACAATAAAATATTTTTTGTATTAATTATAGAATGAAAGAATTGAGATGAAACTTTGTTTTAAAAATGTCTACGGACTTTTTGGACAACCCAATACAATCGGTACGTTTCGCGATTTCCACTCGATAGACTAAGTATGCCCCCCTGGACATCATAGGATCAAAATAGACATTATATTCTTAAACTCTGCAATATTAATAGAAGAGCATTGAAAAAAGCTTGGGAAATATTGACATAACATTGATGACGGATTACTTGAGAATGATGAAAAAACATGAAATGTTTTTGGAACCAATTGTAACACTAAAACCTGTCATATTAAATGAATAAGACATATCTGTCTCATATAGTTTTAATGATCCTTCAAAATGTAAAAACTATGTGGAGTTTTAAAAGCGCTAAATGGATGGCGCGAAACTCACATGTGTGGATACTTGTGTTGAGTAATTTGATTGAATGTGTTTGGATTTCGTTAATGTTTAATGAATACGAAATTTTGTATTCTATCGTTCTAGGTAGAAGTGAAAATTATTAGGTTTGTCAGTCATAACTGAGGAAAATACTGTTTTTGTTTTTTTTTTGTTCAAGTGTTTAGTGAATGTTGTACATAGGTTTTTTCGCTCCAAGAAGTGTGTATAGTATCTCCATCAAAATGGTGCTGCACGCGTCTTCTGTTTTAGATTTTTTGTTACTTTAAATTAATATTGGATATTTATTTAATTATTCTTCTGACTCACTCGTACCTTATGACAGGACAAGACAGAACAATATGCCAGTACTGCAATACTGGACTTACTATTAAACACTTACTGACAGACTGTAGGCTTATGCAAAACACTAACTTACCACAAAAAATGAGTGAATTACTTTCGGATGACAGCAAACATTTTACAGACATCTTTAAATTCCTTTCAAACACAAAACTTTTGGATGAAATTTAGCTACACCCTTTTTTCCATTTTGCTTTCTTTTTTTTTTCCCTACTGACGTATATAAATATAGAAAAAAATATTACTGAGTGAGCCACTGAAACATCTCCTGAGAACTAAACTCTCCCAGTACTTACGTAGCACTTAGTGACGAATCTTTTTTTTTTTTTTTTTTTTTTTTTTTTCGACTATTTATTTGTTCTTGTTTGTTTTATCGCTGAAAACATTGACATACACATTTCCTAAATATTTATTGTTGCAGTTTAGTTGCTAATTTGAACCAACGGTTATTATGGTGATTTATGAGTTCTGAAACGAGAGATTTTTAGTCGGCACTTCCGAATTGCGCCATGAAGTCAGCAGAGGGAAGGAGGAACAAGGTTAAAAAAAAAGATATAAGCCACCAATTCCGAAGAATAATGTGTGAATTATTAAAAGGTCACGAAGGTGAGAACACTAAGTGCATAATGGCGTCGCGGTTGGGATGGGAAGCATTAAAACTTCTCTAATATACCACGAAGAAGGAGCTCCACCATAATCCTATTATCTTATCACTAACTCCTTTATCACAGTAACGTTTCTCAATATTTTTCAGAAGTAACGTTACAACAAGAATGACCTGAGCCATTACAATATGGGAAGCAAGAGGGAATTAGACATAATTTTTGTAGTTTTGTTGGAAACCAAATGAAACATACTGACAGCTCGCATAATATCAATATTTAGCTGTAACTAACGACTGAATTTTTATATACAGCTGTTCTGTATTGTAATAATACGGCTGGCCTGATTCCATTTCTGCCCTTCAAAGTACGGGTTACAATACATCCTGCCTCATATTGAAGAAAATTTTAAATTCTCTCACCAATTTGAATACAATGGTGAAAACCGTACATTTATTCTGGGTCCCTGCACATAGAGGTATAGCCGGCAATGAGACAGCAGGCGGAGATGCCAAAGAAGATGCAAGAGTGGAATCGCTTTCGGTACACATTTATGAAAAATAAAACGTCAAAGCATGGTCCAGAAGAAGAGTTCCCAGCTAATTAAGAAATTTTATGCCCACAAATCTCGGGAAGTGTCGAATAGACCATACGAACCTGACTCATGAACCTGACTTGGGACATCCTTCAGCAGCACTCTTGCAGGTATCGTCAGACAAGATAAACAAAATAGATAGAAATATTAAAGAATACCGACCTGTACGATAATATAAAATTAAAAAGTGAACAATGAACAAAATAGCAGAGAGCCCATAATAGATCCACAGTCTTATGGTTGAAGTTTAACTACCTGAAAGAGTGAATAACACTGTAGCTGATCGCCCAAAAATAAAAACCATCCATCTACCTACAGACTGATTGTTATTAGTCCAACAATTTCGAACCTTATTATTGAAGAAAATAATATTTTTTCTGGACATATTTGCATGAAATATGGCAAAGGAAACACATACACATTTTTAAATTCCTTTAATTTGCTTCCCTACATCAATCCACACAATTGTACATTTCCGAGGTCCCGAGTGAGTAGAATGGTTATAAATTAGAGAATGTAGCTACTTCAAAGAATGCCGACATGACCTGCTTAGAGAGAGAGCCTGCTTTTGAGTGAAGTCCTGAAGGTCCATTCTGAGAGATTAATACGAAAGCAGGTTGGTATTATAGTCCAAAGGGCCAATACTATTTACGCAAGAGAGCCCTACCTCCTGAAAAGGCTTTGTGGAGTAATCTCTCTATTGAATGAATAGGCCCTCTCGACTTGTAGCCACGATTATGTGAGTATACATTGTACTATTCGCCCTTTTGAGGTTCCCTTCCCGCTGTAGTTCCCTACCAAATTGTCCAGGAATATATATACATAAAGGGTCTATTCGGAGTCCTACTGGTCATTATGTCGCACAACCTGTTATTTGTATAATCTTGAGTCTGTATAGGACCAGTGTATAAAGAATTATATTATAAAAAAAAATATTGACAAAAATCTCAACAATGCTTCTTTTATAGCCAGAAGGTCAATGAATAAAATTTCAAATCAACACCAAATTCCAATTAACGTAAATTTCTTGATATTGGCTCAACACAGCTAAATGGAATGAAGGAAAACTTTCCACTAGAATGATACTAAATTCGGTAACTACGTATTAGTGTCAAAGCAAATTAAAGAGTCGGGTCTCAGAGAACTGCATCATCACCGGGTCAGAGAGCTGGATCAAGGAGTCAAATCGGTTTTTGCCAATATGGCGACAGGATCATCAACGATTTGGGTTAACTAGAGTTTTGATATAACCTTTAGCGAGCGAAAACGCGTAGAATTTATATTAATAGCATAATTCCTAAGCTTTTACGCTCGCTCAAGGTTATATCGAAACTCTAGTCTATCCAACTCGTTGATAATATAGATCAAGGATGGTTTTGCGCTGGATAATGGACTGATATACAATTTAGCATTGCTTCAATGCTAAATTGTATATTGTGTAAATGTGCACAAACTCGCACAAAAACTGACAAAACAACAACAATTGCGTGGGTAAATAAAGCACAAATGAATTGCGTTAAAAAGACAAAGGGAACAAGATGGTTACTATAAACACAATAGCCAATGAAATCTCTGATAGTGATTGGCCAATAGAAATGCGTTATCCACGATCCAGATCTCTGAACGAGACCCGCCTCTTTAACGTGCTTTGACGCTAATGCGTAAGTACCCTAAATTCTCCACAATAAAGTTTCTGATGTAATTTTCGCTGGGGCGACTTCAATCTGAGAAATAAGTAGGCTTGCTATACGTTCCGGTTTAACCGAGACCATCCCAGTATTTCGCTCTTGTCTCGGTGTCCCACCCGGTTTTATCAATGTCCCGGAAACGGCTGTAAGGTGTAAAAAATAATGAATTTATGTTCTTAAGAATCTTTTATGAGTCGGTTACTTTTCTACAATCAAAATTTTTGATTACCGTGCACATTTTAAAAGTAATGAGAAGTATTACTTCTCACTGTAATCATTGAGGAAACGCTAAAACTACTTGTACGGCGCTGTCAGCGGCCAACCACTCTACTATTTGGCTGGGCGATTTCTTTTGAAAGTAAATTAAGTCGCATTCCAATAAATATTGGCTACGCCCGTCTATATTTCTCAACCCCATTCATTTTACAAGCTAATAACCTATACATTTTTTTCCAATTACCGAAGCCCGGCCCGGGCCCCCACGGTGCCCGGGCCCGAGACAACTGTACCCGGCAGTCCCCCCCATGTGGCGGCCCTGCCTGTATGCGCAGTCGTCGAAATACATCCGTTTGTTGCGAATGCTCCATCCGTTGAGGATAACTGCGAGTCTCCCTCCAATCGACTCTCAGTACCACACACAATCTTGAATAAGCCACTTGTTCCCCTACAGCCACAGAGGAGAAGCTTCGTGTGGAATTCTCATTATATGAAGATACTATCTCCTCTCTGATAACGGCTCTGCGACTGTTTCTATCTCTTTGTTCACATTAGATTGTCTCTGATGAAGCACTTTAGTCCTTAGGGGTTGATAATAATATCAAATTCACTATTGTCTCTGCAATTTCTCGTAAGAATGAAATTAAAAGGAAATTCAAAACCCTCAGCTCAAAACACTGCTTCCTACATCTAACTAATTCGTTAGATCTACAACAAACTGATCATCGTTAATATAATAGCACCAGTACGCATTTTAACTTGTTAACGTATGCGCTGCGATTGGAATATCATGTTGGCTTATTCCGTCGGTGAATTGCGCAGTTGCAGTGTATGTACGAGCCCGGTGAGATCACATTAGTACAGTATGGTGTTTTATATTTTTCACGAAAGATCAAAACGCAACAATAAGTGCTTCCATTCGTTTACGAATGAAACACGCAATGATGACGCAGCGGATTATTCAATTCCTTGTGCTTATATCTAACAATTTTAATGTAATAATATATGTACTACCTTACAGTAGCAGATGATCAACAAACTGCTTCCGCGCTACGAAGATGAATTTCCGTTAAAAACACCAATAGTATACAGCTTACCATGTTCATAAAAAATATTTCCGAGTAATGGACAGATTTATATCCACAATACAATAGAACAATACTCCAATAACAAATACAAAGCTTTAAAAGCAAATATTCAAAATATGGCAAGGGCAGATTAATCCAGGGATGTTCATGGAACAGAAGTTTTAGTCAAACTATCTAACACATGAGAAAGGATTAAGCGAAAAGCCATCGAAAATATGAAATTTATTTTCTTTTTTTGTAAAAAAAAATTGAATCTATGAGTCCTATGGGTCTTCGGATATAGTCTGATTGCGAACATCAGTTAAATTAATACGTTTGAATTCAATAATTTTTTAATTGTTTGTTTTTCTTAAATATGCGAGTCAATAACGCATGTGTTCCAATATAATTACTCTCCGTTCAGTTTAAATAAGATTGAAAATATGTGGTAGACATCATTCGTTTTATACGAGTACTTTACATGCTTCGTTTTATAGGAGTACTTTACATGCTTCGTTTGTTCAAGATTAGGACGTTTTAGGATTGACCTTAACTTAAATAAATAACTGAGGTGAAAATAACGAAAAGGCTCGAGAAATAAAAGAAGAAGGCCGAACATCAAATGGGCAACCACTTATTCTAATAGCTACTAATTTTTCTCTCTTTTAAATTAGTGCTTTTCGTTTCTTGCACTTTCGGATGAAAATTGCCCCTGTGAAGAAATATTACGAAGGACTAGGGTCCCACTTTAACCTAAATTAGAAGTGAATTTTAGATGAAATTTAGAATTCAGGGAACTCATGGAAAATGAACCCTTGACAAATTACCTCGAGTTGGCAACCTGCTTACATTTGGACGTCATGTGCGTTACTTTTTAATATAAATAATATTTTTGGATTTGAAAAAAAAAAAAAAAAAAAAAAATTGGTGCACATCATTTCTAAGACTACGTTCAAGGTATATTTTTAGAAATATTACAATTTCCTTGAATCATTCTAATAATTTCGAATACATTATTAGATAGTGCTAGTGACTTCTGCAGTCGATGCACTAGGAAAAAAAAAACATTTACAGGAGTTTCAATTCTATCCAAATGTTTTAATATATTACTCATTATTTGAATTTTTGATTGGTCTAGTCAGAATACTTTATTATTCTCTAATTGTCACTGGTCTTCTGTAAAAAGAAAAATGTCAATTAACTTTATTTAACGCTAAAGTTGTTATTATGAACAGCAAATGATCGAAAAATCGGCCTCGCAAGAAGTGCATATTCTAAGAGCGATTCCGTACATATTCATAGTGACATTTGGAAAGCTTTAAATAGAAACAAACAATTTCGAAAAAATGTCAAGATCTACTAGAACAACTTCTCGAAGAAGAGGGATATATTAGGTGTCACAAAACACAGGAAACTGACAGTATCCAACTTACATAGAAGCTGAAATTACATAATAAGCCTTCTCCTTATTCAAAAGAAAAGCTTTATAAGACCATACAAAATATTGATAGATTTTAATCTTTCGTGAAAAATATAAAATAATATTTCAATGAGAATTAAGATTTAAAGCGCCAAAAAAGAAAACTGGCAGCGCCCCCCGCCTTCCCAACGTTCGCCCTAGGAAAAAACTATTACTAATATGTTATTTATGTTCTTACCTTTTTTTTACAAAAATCGATATTACTGTTAGATGTAATTTAAAACAAAAAAAAAATAATAAAAAAGTAAGTTAAAGAGAGCGAAAAATCCTTTAAAACTAATTAAACTAATACTTTCGAAATTTTAAGCACTTTTGGAATCGCCCCATCGTAAATTTGCTTCGGAACCTTTTTTGTAGAGAATTTAGAAAGCTTTTAAATGGCCACTAACCACGATTTCCTAATCCAGACAATTATTATATCGTCGATACAAATGCAAAGTATCGAATGTGAAAAATTTCCAGATTGAAGAAACTTTTATTCATTAATTTGCTTTTGGACAGTCAAATAGTCGGCAGATTTGACCTTGTGAAAGTAGTTACTTTCTCTTTTCACTGAGAAAAATTAGGGCGGGTTTATACTTGCTCGTTATTGCAGGATATTTATATCAGAGAGAAATTGCGACTATTGAAACCCCATGTAAAATGTATGTCTGCAATAAATTCTACCATGAACAATTTATTGCAGACATACATTTTACATGGGTTTCAATAGTCGCAATTTCTCTCTGATATAAATATCCTGCAATAACTAGCAAGTGTAAACCCACCCTTAGATTCGAGAGTTTGCCGTTCATCAGTCCAACAGCAATCAGTAAAGATTAAAAATGAAAAATGCGTTTTTTCAGATTCGATACTTTGCATTTGTGTCGAGGATATGAAGATTGTCTTCATAAGACAATTCACACCCAATAAGTACCCAGTAGTCTCACCCAATTGGAGTGAAATGTATTAAATCACTACGCCGCCAATGGGCCTTAAATCAAACTAAATCGCTGCCCTGGAATCTCTTCAAGTTTTTTGTTCGTTGCTTCAATAAATTCACCCACATATTTAATTATTAATTAAAATATCAAAGAAAATTGCTGCAAATTTGTTGAAGCAATCAGAAAAGAATGAAGAAAGGCAGTAGGGTTGAATCGGTGCTTCTAAAGAAATGAGGTTTTCAATCCAAAAAGGATCTGCATAAGGCTTCGTAATTGGAAGTATTGAATAGCTGGCCGTTTTTCCCCCTTTGTAGGGAATATTCCTTGGAAATCACCAATATACCCTGATGTAATCCAGCCTCTGCTTTATAGCAACTCTATACTATTTGCAATTTAGGCAAACTCCTTACTCCTTCGGATTACACATATTGACAAAACAATATTGAATGTCAGCCGTTAAATAAATTGTGTATTATATGTTTGTTCAAAACCTTAAAAAAAAGTCTTTCTTGATGATATATTGTTCTTCTTATTTCTCCTTCTGAGTATTCTGTCAAAAAAGACAAACTAAATAAAAAGCTTACCACATTGTGTGGTAGCATTCTCCTAAACCTGGAAAACTATAAGGTAAATTTTAAATATGTTTTCTTATTAATGGAGTGTTTCATTCCTCCCTCCATTAGGAGGAAACCCGTTCATGATGTTGACCACAAGACACAACCCGGATGTATCGAGTAGCTAATTTCATGTTTCAGAAGCCATAGATCACAGAAATAACGGTAATATAAATTGCTGTATACAGTAGAACCTCTCATATCCGACCTTCCCATAACCGACTCCTCCCGATATCCGACCTAGTGCTCGATTGTCTGAACGTTGGGGCGAGGCTGTTAAGACTTGAAAGAGTGAGTCATCTACACTATGATTTGTTTTCCAGTCACGAACTGTCAGTTCTGCCATGATTGTTGATGTGGAATGTGCCCTGACTATAATCTGTACTGTTCTGTATTTGTTAACGTCAATACTGTTTGTGTTTTCCCCATTATTTATTTTCGACGAAATCAGTCAAACCAACCTTCAGAAGGCTTGGAAAAAGATTTGGCCATCATTGAAGCAAGACGAACCTGAGACTGAACATGAACCGACATCGACAGAAGCAGAAGTTGAAACCGACACATCAGAAACATTAAAAAATCGACAAGTTCATCATGATCTCCAGATGAAAGATAAAAAAGAGTGGCTTGTTGAAGATGATGTTTCAGAAGTTATCAATGAAGATCTCAACGACGAAGAAATCGTCTCGGATGAAGACGAAAACAACAGTGACGACGTAGTGAGTCATTCTGCTGCTAAGGACGACTTCGACGTAGCGCTAAAATACATCGAGCAACATCCAAATGCAACCCCAATGTAGGCAAAAAAGTGGAGACACTTCCGCTAAGTCGAGATTAACAAAATAAAAACAACTATTCCATAACTGAATTCTTTACATAAAGTATGCTTAAATTTTGTTCATTTCTTCAAAAGAGTAAGTGTTTGAAATGCATATAGCAACAGTTTTACAATTATAATAAAGTTGTATTACAGTATGTACTGTACATTATAGCTGTTTTTATAACTTTGAAAGGCGTTTTTTTTTTTATTTATTTATTTTATTTTTTTTTGCTCCTCCCGATATACGAACTTTTGGCCGTTCCGACCATGGTCCGGTCCCGTCATGGTCGGATATGAGAGGTTCTACTGTATATATATATATATATATATATATATATATATATATATATATATATATATATATATATATATATATATATACATATGTCTCTCGGTGGAGTAAAAGCACCGGATTAATATGCTACAGGATCCGAGTTAAAATCCCGAGCTAGCACTAAAGGCTTTTATCTCCTAGTGTCTTCGTTCGTAAATTGGATTCGGCCTTTCTAACCGTACTTAGGTCAACCCAGCCTTCAATTAATTAATTAATGAACAGCGATGTCCTGCGAGTCAAAACTTATATTTTAACACAAAGTTGTATAGCTCATTTCCTAATAAGTGCACTGGTGAACTACAATATGAATAATATGAGAAAATATTAATTTATTCAGAAGAAGAAGAATATCTTTTTTTTTTGGTTTTTGTTTCATCTATTGTGCGTCGTACAAGGATCATTAGCACTATCTTCTAAAGTTCAAAAATCAGCCGAAAAATATCAGATTATTTAACGTTCGAAATTTAAATTTTTTAATAATGTTTATTATTAATTATCTTTAAACTTGAATAATTAATAAACGCTAAATTACATTTTTAGATATGCATGTCCGCTTTGATAATATTTAAGATAGTCAATAATATCAATAATATTCTTAAATTGTTTTTATAGATTTCTGCTCTGTGAATATGTGAAAAATTCTTAGTTTTTAAAATTTATATTTATGCCATCTGCATATTACAGAGTCAGATTAGAAATAGGACAAACATATCCAATCAGAGTATCATCCCAAATACAGAATTATTGTAGAAATTGTACGCTTTTTCAAAGAAACAAATTATTCTGGTTACGGCGATGACGCAAAAATTGCACCGAAGATGTAAACTGATGAAGTAAGAAATGCCTTAAAATAAACTTATAAAATCATTAAAACGACTCGTCCAAAATGAGGGCGTACACTACAAATATAAAGAAACTTAAAAGGAATACCTTGTCTTCGAGGAATCAAATCCTACCTGGATAGTTCATTCAGATTTAACACTAGATTTACCAGACCTGTTATTATTATAAATGTCAATAACAAAAAATATATTTGTTACTAATATATATATACAGGGTGTCCCGCATTGAGATGTCATAACTTAAAGGTTAAGGGTTTATTCTGCACTTTATTTGTAGTTCAGGGTCGCAGAAATGAGCTTCCTATCTCAACATGTAGCAGAGCTATTCAAACATATGTCTATTTTCAAAACTATCGGGTTTTTTTTTTATAAAAAACTGTTTTTCCGGATGTCTGGTTTATGTATCGTAAATGACGAGCACATTTTTAGAATCTACATTTCATTTCCAATAAGAAGCACCCGTTATTGAAATGTTGTCATGTAAATTAAGAGCTATACTAAGAGCCATATAGATGTGAACTATTGTTATTAGGGTTTTCTTAACTCATTCAATATTTTCTTAATCAGCTATTTGTAGACTTAGCGGTTTGCCTCCTACTCAAAAGTTGCCTTATTTAATAACCTTTTAAATGGTACCTCGTTGTTTTAGACAAAAAATTTAAGTCTAATTTTTCCTGTTTTCTAAGTCAAAAGCAATAAATTTGCTTTAGCGTGAAGAAGCCATCCGGAACACATTACTTAATTTCAGGCGGTTATGGTGATGTCCCATCTTTCCAACATTAGACAAACACACACTTGCTCTGCTTAAGGAGTAGGGGACACTTGTGAAAGATGAGAGAAGAACATATTTGAAATAATCAAAATTATTGTTATTATTTTAACATAATAAATACAGATATTATATTTTTATGCTTTGAGGGTCTTAAAGTTTATTAAATTTCTATTTTGAATTCTATTCTATTTAATAAAATTGGACACTACAATTTATGCTTATATGTTAACTGGGTTATTCATTAAAATCATTGGAAATTGTATAGAAAAAACCCTCTCCTGCAAATATAAAGCGAAAAAAATGGATTTAAATGAAAAGACTATTATACAACTCTTAAAAATAGAAATTTAATAAAACAATACCCTCAAGGCATAAAAATATAATATCTGTATTTATTATGTTAACAAGAATTGTGATTATTTCCAACATGTTCGTCTGTCATCTTTCACTCTTCCCAAAGTATCCCCTAATCCTTAATCAGAGCAGAAGTGTCTTTATCTAATGTTGGAAGGATGGGACATCACCATAACCATGTAAAAATACGTAATATGTTCAGAATGGTTTCCTCACGCTAAAGCAAATTTATTGGTTTTGACTTAGAAATCAGAAAAAAATTAGGCTTAAAATTTTTTTTTTCTAAAACAACGAGGTATCATTTTAAAGGTTATTGAATTAGGCAACTTTTGATGCGGAGGCAAACCGCTATGTCTACAAAGAGCTGATAAGGAAAATATTGAATGAGTTCAGAGAACACTAATAACAATAGTTCACATCTACATGACTCTTAGTATAGCTCTTAATTTAATTTATATGACAACATTTCAATACCGGGTGTTTCTTATTGGAAATTTAATTTAGATTCTAAAAATATGGTCGTCATTTTTCATACATAAACCAGAAATCCGGAAAACACAGTTTTTCACAAAAAAAACAAAAAAAACGATAGTTTTGAAAATAGACAAATGTTAGAATAGCTCTGCTACATGTTATGACGCTCATTTCTGCGACCCTGAAATACAAGTAAGGTGCAGAATAAACCCTTGAAGTTATGACATCCCAATGCGGGACACCCTGTATAAAGTAATATTATGTTCATTAAATGTATTCTCTACTTATAGCTACAAAAGTCATAACATCATTTAGGAAAGATGTTAATGTTATATGAAGTAGGAATTTTCAATTGAAATTGCCTTACCAGTTAAAGTAACTAGTCTGGTAAATCAAGTGTTAACAATGGTCTTCTCCACAGAATATCTTATGTGGGAACCTTTATAAGACACATACTCGTAGACTGTAAGGACAGAACCACTTAGAAATTGCTATCGACGGAAGATAGGCATTTATACGGCACTTAAAAAACATTGTTAGTTTAATAATGTCGTATTAAAAAAAATTAATAAAACAAAATTAGGTTTATCCACCTTTCACAAAACAAAAGCGAACCAGTATCGCCTTAAAAATGATTTTATTCCTTTCCTTGTGTTAGAAACCTCTAGAAAGTGTACCTACAAGCTTATTAGCGATAGTGCACAAGCGCTCCGAGAAAAAACACGCTGAACGGATTTTTCTTGTTAACGTACTAAACGTTTCTTGTTCGTACCAAATTTTAACAACCATTATTTTAGTGATCCCTGGATATTGTAATGTGAAATGTTCTAGTTAGCATTTCAGGATCACCTGAAAAGTGGTTCAAAAGAAAGAAGAAGCGTGCTTAATGAACGGCAATATATATAATCTCATACATGTACTCGAAAAAACATACAAACCTACAGAAGTTGACCGATGTTTTAACTTCATGTATTGAAATATTCCATTTATTAGTATATATATATATATATATATATATATATATATATATATACAGGGTGTCCCAGTATATGTGTCCACCCCCTTTTCCTCCTAGATTTGTTGGAATTTCGAAATGAAACTTGGTAGGTCTTAGTTAAATTGCGTGAGGTTTCTTTTAAAGGTTTAGTTGACTTTGTAACATTCTCCAGTTTTCCTCTAGCGCATCAAACTCTTGATTTTCTAATGGCGGCAGGTATTTTTTTTTATGACGAATTCTGATAGAAAATTTAATTTTAAGACTAATTTACTCTGAGACATCTTTTGATCCGACGCACCCTTTGCGCGTAAAACGCAAAAAACTGAAAAATATCGCCCTTTTGTAGACAAATTCCTATTTATCACTGAAACCAAGCCTTTTACGTAAAAACATCTCAGAACAAACGTTGTAGCCTATTAATTTTCCTTTCAGGTGATACCAAGATCAAAGTTGTAGGTTTAATATTTAACGGAATATTATGAATTTCATATCGATTTTCATTGTTACTTTTTAAAACTTTAAAGGTATATTTTTCATTCATAATATTCCGTTTAATATTAAAACTACAACTTTGATCTTGGTATCACCTGAAAGGAACATTAATAGGCTACAACGTTTGTACTGAGATGTTTTTACGTAAAAGGCTTGGTTTCAGTGATAAATAGGAATTTGTCTACAAAAGGGCGATATTTTTCAGTTTTTTGCGTTTTACGCGCAAAGGGTGCGTCGGATCAAAAGATGTCTCAGAATAAATTAGTCTTAAAATTAAATTTTCTATCAGAATTCCTGCCGCCATTAGAAAATCAAGAGTTAGATGCGCTGGAGGAAAACTGGAGAATGTTACAAAGTCAACTAAACCTTTAAAAGAAACCTCATGCAACATAACTAAGACCTACCAAGTTTCATTTCGAAATTCCAACAACTCTAGGAGGAAAATGGGGTGGACACATATACTGGGACACCCTGTATATATATATATATATATATATATATATATATATATATATATATATATATATATATATAATAGATATACATACAGAGAAAGAGAGAAAGATATTATAACAATTTTTTCCTTGTGGTGTGGAAACCAGGTAGCGTAGAGGTATGAATTTGATTCGGGGCCATACGGCACACTATTCGGTATCTATTATGCTCTGTCCGCCAGATTCTACCTTTTGCAATCAGTTAACCCCCAAATGAGGTATTTTGAAGGAAACTACAAAGGTTAACCCTTTTATCTTCTAACAATCGTGGCGTCGGAAGAATGTGTATGGAAAAGATCAATTTTTAATTCTACTATTTTTATGTGTATTTTCGTATGTTTGTGTGCGTGTGTATATATATATATATATATATATATATATATATATATATATATATATATAGGTATACATATATAAGGAGCATACTCAAGTAAAGCAAGTAAGTAGTTTATTGTAAGTTCAATTATTACAAAACCTAAATAAATAATAAATCTTTGGTACTGGCGAATTTGAACCTTCTTGACATTACAATCAGCTTTGTTATGAGTTATTTTGAGCAGACGTGATGCTTCACATTTCTTAAATTCCTTGAATACGGCTTTAAGCAATGCATACTCGTTTTAAGACTTGTACCACAGATAAAATTTATTTTACGGGGAAATGTAACGCGTCAGATTTTTGTTTAATTCGTTCGCGATGAACTTTTTCCAGTTGAATGAACAGTAAACATAATTATTATAAAAAATGAGCCAGATAACATTTGAATTTTTAATTAATTTATAAATTATTTTGCTTTATTTGATTTTTTTTTTTGTTGGTATGTTTATAAAAAGCAAGTAAAAAAAAAAAACAAGTGAAAACAAATTTTTGCTTAATACAAACAAGATAAAAAAAGAAATATATAATCAAATTAAATTTAAATATACATATATCAAATTATGGTTGAAAATATTTTACTTTTTGTTTTGTTTTGTGTCTAAAAGTGTGTACGGGAGCTTTCATAGTTAAACTAGATTTGGGATGAACAGGCTACAATTATCTTTTCCCTTTTCCTAGCTTACTGTGTTCTTAATTCAAATTTTCTTTCTGCTGGTACTTTAATCAGGATATTGTTTACAGTAAGAAAAATTGTTTATTTCTGTATATTGTTTTTAATTTTTTCTTCATGGTAGCAGCCCTAAATTCTCCTAAATTTGCTTATTACAAGTATTAATAAAATTTGTATTATTTAAATAAAATTATGATTAAAAGCATTTGTTTTTCTTAAATTATCCTCTTATTAAGTGTTTTCTTTAAAAAATTATAAAAAAAGGAATTAAATAAAAAAATAAAAATAAAGTTAAAGGGAATAAAATGCGTCAAAATAAAATAAATAAAATCTTCAATTATTTTTTTTATGTATATATTATGAGTTAGAGTTACAATAAAAGAAAAATTATAATAACACGTTGCAGATAAAAATACTTTTAGTTCTACAGTTCAATAATTTGTAATTATTTCAGCATATCGGGACAATGCTCAAATAGCAAAGCTTGTTTTGAAGCTGGTCATTCTTAGTTCCTTGGCCTCAGCATGTTCTGTTAAAGACTGTATAGTGACATAATTACGTGAAAAAATTGTTTATATATATTTTATGAAGGAAGAGTTCAAATGTCTTGTCTTATTGCTTTTAATAATAACTCGTTTTTATATAGGTGAACCGAGATTAAAATTAATTTTTCAGTGACATATTTCATTATATTTATTATTAACTATAAACAAATAAGTGAACGTATATTTTTGATTTTACTGTAAGAAGCCTGGATTCTTAGAAATAAAATATGTTGTTGACCACCTGCCTTATGAGGCTTACCCTGAGCTCGCTAGATATATCGCAAGAAGAGCGTCATGGAGTTGGAGTATGACTGGAGATTGGTAGAGCGAGCAGGAGCAACTAGCGACTCGCCGCTAGGGGATGGAGGGTGGACGCGATAGCGCATGGCTCGTCTTGGGAGGTGGAGAAGGGGGGGGACCACGAGCTCCTGCACTCAATATCAGTATAATAAAGATCATCTTCCATGAGCGTAACTCAGCTGACGAGCACCGCTTCAGGGATGATGAGTTTTGGGTCAATATAATAATACTGATAATAATACAACAGACTTAGTTGTTTTGCTTTCAAGAATTTTAAGTATGGAAAAAAAAACTCGCTAGGGAGTTTGTTTACATATTTATTAATTTGGCGACTTATTTCTTTACTAATTGAATAACTATGCAATTCAAATCTATTCCAATAAAAAAGGTATAAAAATATAATACCTAAAATAATTTAAAAATGAACAAAATAATAATTAAAAAAGCCTACAAATTAATGTAAATAAATAGGATATTTTAGAGGAACGTCTGAACAATATATACATATACATATATATATAAACATAAGGAGAAAATAAATAAAAAAGAAGTAAAAAAATCGTATATAATGTATTTTTCAATAAAGAATTTAGTATTATTGATATCAGTCGGTTTGTATATTTCTGGAATAATCCATTCTAAACAGGTGATTGGAAACTGCCATATTTATTATATCTGATTAGAGTACTTCCCATAATTCAAAATTAATTATTGTATGGTCTGGCTGTTGCCTAGCTTAATTATTTGTTAATTCACTTCATTGTGGTCATTAAAAAAGCAAGGCACGTTTTTTACTCCTTTATATACACACACACACACACATATATATATATATATATATATATATATATATATATATATATATATATATATATATATATATATAATCGTGTGTCTGTCTGTTTATTCGTTTTTCTGTTTGTTCCTTATATAAATCTACACCTTTTGACCGGTTTTGTCGAAACTTGGCTCACAGGTAGGCCTTGATACGGGAAATCTCCTAGGCTAGATCAAAACAGTGAAATTTCAAAATTTGGTCAAAAGGTCAAAAGTTTTGTTCAAGAAAAATTGGCTACACTGAACCATTCAGATTCTGACGCCCATTTTGAATCGACAGCCATTTTGAATAATGTCTCAAATTTATTTGTTGATGTTTTTGATAATTAGTATAACTCGAACTCATTGATGACTTTACATCATTGTATAATCGTGTAATGCAGTTTTTTTTTTTTACGGCGCGTCTACATCTAGGTCATTAGCGCCGACATCCAGGGTGCAGCGAGGAATTTTACCAGCGAGCCATGGGATGATAAAATTCCTGCCCGGAGGTTGGGAATCGAACCCACCATCTCCCGCTTATGAATCCAAGTCGCTAGCCATTAGACCACGGGAGACCCCGTGTAATGCAGTTTATTTCAATTTTATACCAACAGTCAACAAAGCTATCTACTCGCAGGCTGTGCTGCTGGCTTCGGTCGGCTGTTTTATGAATTGCTGTGGTGCTGGCCTCTGTTGGCTATTTCACAAATTACTAGACAGATATAAACAAATTTACACCGTTTGACCGATTTTGACGTAACTGGGTATACAGGCAGATCTTGACACGGGGAGAGTCATAGGCAGAAAGTAGGTGTAGCGTGGCACACTGGTTAACAGCTAGTTTAAAATATTTTCGCAAAATGTCTCGTGGCCCCATTGGCACCAATTCAGAGGCAATCGAGTGGATTAAACGACTGTTTGACCAGTTTTGATGTGGCCATACTTTCTCCTGTAAGTTTTACAATCATAGCAAATACCCCGAGGAGAGTAAATTAATAAATTTAATGTGCGAAGTGAATTTCCATTGGCCTTCCACCTCTTTTGTTAATTCTTAAATTCGAGGAAAGCTCGATTTAATTATTAATTATTAACACGGTATATTTACATCGTACCTAATACTATTTGAAGACGATCAAGTTACGTTAAATTAATTTAATTTGATGGATTTTTTTAAAAGTCATATATTTCAGGTTTAGAACTCACAAAAGACTTATAAACTCTTTTTACTTATCTTTGAATATTTCAATCACTTAAATGTACATAATGTACATTAAAATTTTGGTTACATTTTGAGTAACTAAACTGTAAGACAGTAGTAAATATTCGTTTCTGAGATGAACCAAAACGCTATTACTCCCAAAATAAAATATTTTGTATGAACTAAGTGATATTATTTAATTTATTTTTAAGGTTATATGACACTTTTACTCGATCAAATCAAAATTTCGGCGGGGGGGGGGGGGGCTGCAGCCCTCTCAGCCTCCCCTTATATACGCCCATGCTGTAAGGTGGCCTGCCCGAAGCCCAGACCATACCCTAATAGATTTTTATGTGTGGAAAGTCATTGGTTTACATCGAGGCAGTAGAAACCAATGGCCTACGCAGTTGATCAGAACGCCCTTTTCAATGGAACATTAAATTATTGATTTAAATGCAAAAAGGACTTAGGAGAAGTTTTGAGAAATGGACGAGATCATCAAAGTAAAAAAGCCTTAATGATCCTATTGAGAGTTTATAGAGTGCTTTTCAAAAAATGTACTTCTTAATAATGATGTGATGATAAAACCATAATAAAAAAAAAATATTTGAAAGAGTAGTAAATCCTGAAGTTTTCAAGAAGCCGCCCTCATTAAAAAGTTTATTGGCAAAGTCGATACTTTCGGGATTTAGAGTTAAAAATATTATAACTGTAACCCTTAGATGGGAATATCTACCAAACTTAACATAACAAGGACTACCTTTTGGACTACTTGCCCATTATTGCTTGGGTTCGTTATATTTTATGTTATTTACTGATTTTAGCGCGGTTACTCCCTATCTCCATAGGGAGAACCCGCTTATGAGGATGACCTCACGACGCAATCCGAAAGTGCCGACTAGAAACTTTCACGTTTCAGGCCTTATAGATCACGAAAATATAGGTGGCTCAAATTTGTATATATATATATATATATATATATATATATATATATATATATATATATATATATATATATATACGTGAGTGTATGTAGTTATATACAGGGTGTCCCGTAAATGTCTAGTCATATTGTGGGAGGTGATAGAGGACCTTTAGGGGAACTAAAAATGTTCTATGACGATTTTCCGAATTCTCGCTCATAAGGGAGAAAACATCGTTTTATTGTTTTATCCAGACAAATGTGGTTTTTAGAAGAATAATCGTTGTAGCTCCGGCTCAGATGATTCTACTAGAAAGAAATTGAAACTAATCGAAAGCTGAGTAAGTTTACTATAAGACTAGTTGATAGTAAAAGTAAAAATGAATGAATGTAAGTATGTCTATCTTACCGAAAGAAAGCTATTCTAAATGTCCTGACATTTTCTTGATATTTCTTACCAGCGTTACTCCTCAATTGGCTGGATCCGAGATTTCCGGGTTTGAGAAAAACTTCCGCATTTAACCAGCGTTCCATTCATGTATCACAACCCTGTGTTATTGAAGTATTTGAACGATTTAGGAACAAAAGTTTAAAAAAAAAACATGGATCAGTGAAAAGAAAATTAATTTTTTTTCGTCGGTTTATTCAAAAAACCTAAAAGAAATATTTATTTTTATAAATATTTACATAAATAATAAGTAAATATTTACTTAAAACAATAAAAAAAATTGCTTCCACAAAAATAAAAAAAAAATCCTAAAACAGTAAATAAGTAAAATACACATTTATTTAGAATTTATTAATTGCAGTAACTAATACTGGGTCCAGGAGGTGGCCATTAATGAACCCTAATCACACATTAACCTCAAAAATTATTATTTTTACCTAGATCACGCATTTGAACAGTGTTTGTCTCAATAAAACAATAAAACGACGTTTTCTCCTTTATGTGCAAGAATTCTAAAATCGTCATAGAACATGTTTTGTTTCCCTAAAAGTTCTCTATCACCTCCCACAATATGACTAGACATTTACGGGACACCCTGTATATGCTTGTCTGTAAAAGCTCTAGCAAGCTCATAAATGGCCCGATTTTGATGAAATTTCGTACAAAAATTTCTCTTCTAATTTGAAAGGTCAAGTTCGTTAACCAGCAGAACTCGCCCACGAGCAGATAGTGTTTGGGGCGAAATTGGAGCAAAAAAAAATTGTAAAGCTTACGTTTTTGAGTTTATAAGCTTGCAGGTACTTGTTTTATAAGTTTCTTAACATAGGAAAACGAATGAAACCATTTTTAAGGCGATATCTGTAACCGTTTTTAAAAAAGTGGAATCAATGTTTTTGTAACTCATTATTTTTTTGTGGGTACTTAGAATCGCGGGATTAAATTAAAATATTTTTTACATATTGGAAATTAATCCCAACTAAGATTTTAAAATTTTGGTTATATTTGGAGTTAAGGAAGTATGCGAAAAAAATATTTTATCAATAGACATGAAACGTTTTCGGATCTTCATACATTTTTCGTAAATATCTCGATAACGGTTAGGAAATCGTCGTAAGTGGAAGGTTTTCATTCGAATGCTTACTAAATTCTCTACAAAATAGGATCTGAAGCAATATTCAATGGGGCAATGTAAATCAGAGATATAAGCGCTTAAAACTTAAAAAGTGTTTGTTTTGAAAGGGTTTTTCTCTTTGTTTATCTCACTTTTTAATTGGTTGTTGCTTGTTTTAAATTGCATTTATCAGTAAAATTAGTATTGTAGTAAAATAAGCTAAGAAACGGTGAAAGGTATTGGTAATAAGTTTGGAGTGGCTGTGGTAATCAAGATGGCTGAGGCTAATCATGATGACGTATGCGTACCTTGTTTTGAATTCTCCTATCTATATTACCTTCCTCATAGCCTCCAACTGAAGTTATCTTTATTTCTTATTTATAAAAAGATTTAACCCACGACAGAATGGAATTTTATTCGCCATGAAGCACATATTTACAGTTGATTATAACAGTAAAACGAATTTGCTAGTAAAACAAGATACTTAAAATGTTTGGTTGTTTCGAATAGAGCCTTCTCAGCAGTAGTCGAAGAGTATGTACGTTTTCAGTACATAATTGTATTGACTTATACAGATTAAGAATTATCCGCTTCTGTGTATGTTGGCTACTGTCAGTTTCCTGCGATTTGTGATGCTAATCTATTCCATTTCTTCGAGATGTTTGTAACCGCGCTAAGGTGACGCAGTTCCTGCGAGTTGAACTTTTTTTTTCGGATTGTGTCTCAAACTGATGGGGTTATTTTGTATTGGACATCTTTGAAATGAAATGAAAAATGTTATTCTTATTCCGGAACACATGTCTCTTAGGAATATATTTTTTTTAAATTTACAGAATCAGGTTAAAACAATTTCAAAGGTAAAACTACATTACTACAGCTTGAACAGATACATAGCTAGGGGTTGGGTGAAACTTGCAGAGATAAAAAGAGGTAGAAGATTCGGTATTTAAAGGTTTCTAGGCTGGTAGCATGGCGAACAGACAGAGATAAGGAATCGCAAGGTGGCACGGGTGACAAATGATTTTTCGAATAAAAATTTGCGGCAGGAAAGGAATATAGAGATCGGAAGGACGAGAGCGGGTGTTATGGCCATGAACAGAGGATTTACATTTAAGGCGTTGAAGAAAATCTCGAGGGAGGAATTACTTTGTAAAGGACTGATCGGAGGAAGTACTGGCGACGATAAACTGTGAACAACCAATTCAATTAATAAATAATTTTGTGTCTATAAAATTAATAATTTTGACATTAAATTTTGAAATTCAGAATTTAATTTTGGTAGCATTAATTTCCTCTTTATTCCATTAGTGATTCCAAGAAGAAAAAAATTTAAAAAATCTAGCCGCCTCAATTATATCGCCAAGGGACAATAATGTTAAAACTATTTGAATAATGCTCTTATTTATATATATTGAAGAGAAAATATATATAGAAAATATTTATCTTAAATTCTTCTGCTAAATATCTGTATAATGTAATTGATCACTTTTTTTATTTCAACCATTTTCCATGTCCATTATTATTATTTTAAATTACCACAATAAAAATTGCTCAAACGAATAACTTCGCTTCTTCGAACCCTCTTCCGTTCGAAATATCGTAAGTCTCACAAATATCCCATGAAAATCCCAGCTGACATCAGACCAAGTCGCAGATCAAATCTACACGCAACTAGTTGCAGGAATAATGCCCTAAAAATATAATTTAAGAATAGTAAAGGAATGGAAGCAGTTACTGGTAGATTTTGATCTTTCCTGAAAAATATAAAATAAAAACTCAAAGAGAAGGAAGATTTAAAAGGGCACAACAGGAAACTAACAGTATCCTAAGCGGAATTGACTCCACGTTTTCAGCGTTCGCCCTAGGAAGACACTATTAGCAATAAGTTTTCTTACCTTGTTTTACTACAACGCTCATTTAACTGTTAAACAGAAAAACAACGAATTAAAAATTGAGTTAAACAGAAACAAAATCCTGCTCAAAAGAACAAAGCTAACACTAGTTAGTTGTATGCAAATATTTCTCCCATTGACATCGCCCCACCAAAAATTTCCTCTGAAACATTTTTAGAGAATTTAGCTTCCGAATGGCAATCTTCCAATTACCACGATTTCTAAGGGTTTTTCTTTAGATGCTAGAGGTATGAAGGGTTTCATTGTGAAATAGTATTTGCTGGGGCTTTTTATATATATATATATATATATATATATATATATATATATACACACATATGTGTACATTTTAACATGGGTCATTTTGGGTATCTAGTAGGTAGGATCGATGAAGATTTTCAGAATTCATTCTTGAATGTGACCTCAACACCTACATCCCCTCAGGGAGTTTTTAAAAAATTTAATATTAGTAAAGTAATAAATGTAAAAAGTGACCACTACTCTATCTCTGAGTAGTTGACACTAAAGCCTTATCACCATGTCGCACTGCGGTTCGCATTACGAGATAATTTATTCAGAAGCGTTAAGCCACTTCTTAAATAGACGTTGTGTTAGAGTGAGGGCATTAAGTTAGGTCTTAAAGGAGCATTATCACAAGTAATGTTTAGTATATTACTGCAGTTAAATATTAATGTTTTTTGCAACATGGTTTATCGGCGGGTTTCCATAGCCTGGAAGACTCCCCTCCACCTCCTCACAAGACTCGACAGCAAAAATCGCCAATTTAGTAGAAATGTTAAATCCCAGACAAACCTATTTTCTATATATTAAAAATACTAAATAAACCATTAGACCACATTAGCCAGCTTGAAAACGATATATTAAATTCATTCATACAGAAGAAGTTGGTATTAGCAGTTTCTCTGGATTTGGAGAAAGCATTTGATACCGTCTGGCGAAGGACAGTAATACACCAGTTCATCAATTGGGGATTTCAAGGTCCAATATTGTCACTCATAAAGAATTACCTAAATAATAGACGATTCCGAGTGAGGATAGGCTCAGCTCTTTCAGATGAATTCCTGCAGGAAAACGGAGTGCCACTCTGAGGCACTCCGTTAGCGCCACCCTGTTCAACATAGCAGTAGATTCGATCAGATCTTTCATCCCAAATACAGAGACCTATTGACAATATGCTGATGACATACTCATCTACACTACATCCAAAGACGTAAACACAGCACAGGACCAACTACAAGACACACTACAGCGACTTGAACATTGGTGTTCCTTAACTGGGTTTAAGATTTCTAAAGAAAAATCCAGCTGCATACTATTTACTCGGAAGAGAACATTCCCCAACCCGTCTCAAATTGTACAATTACTATATATCAGTTGTAAATACAATTAAATTTCTCTGGTTGGTGTTTGATCGGCGTCTGGCTTGGATACCCCACTTAAAAGAACTCCTCATTAAATCTAAAAGATCGCTTAATTTATTAAGGATTCTTAGCAATACATAATGGGGTGCTGACAGATGCTCTATGCTCATTTTTTATAGAGCATACACCAGGTCACTTCTGGATTATGGGTGTCGAGCATATTCATCTGCCAGTAAAAGATCATTACGAATGTTAGACCCGATACATAACGCAGGAATCAGAATAGCCACAGGTGCATTCAGATCCAGTCCATGTGCCAGCTTGTATGTCGAAGCCATCGAGCCGCCATTGGAGTACAGGCGTCAGGAATTTTGTTTAAGATTTTACTCCAAACTGAAGTTCCTAAATACACCATGCACTCACAAATTAATACAAACCCCATTTATAGCTACTTATAACCGAATGAGAAAAAGACAAAGACCACTGAACATCAGAATATTAGACTACGCTGTGAACACAGACCTACTGACCAGTCCTACTTACTTACAACGCCAGCAGACTTACTTACCGTTAAGAATAAATAACTTAGAAATAAATACAAAATTATCTTAATTCAATAAAACTAACCCTCTATCTAAACTGTTTTACAAAAACTCTAATTATCTTCTATCGCTGTATCCAGATGCACTCCTAGCATTTACAGACGGATCAAAATCTAGAGAAGGCACTGGATCAGCAGGTATAATAGGAAATTCAAAATTTGGCGTTAAATTAAAATACAAAACAACCGTTTTTTTCAGCAGAATTTCAGGGAATACCTTTGGCTTTAAGAAATATAACTATAGTTTCAAATAAGACAATCATCTCATGTTCAGATTCACTAAGTTCTCTAATCTCCCTCATTAACATATACGAGACAAACATACTAGTGACAAAGATATTTCAAGAAATACAGCACTTACAAACTTACAGCATAAAAGTAGTGCTTCTTTGGATACCCGGACACATGGATATCTCAGGGAACACACAAGATGACAAATATGCAAAACAAGTTTCAGAAAAATGTACAGTCGACGTGGAAGAATTAACGGTACAAGACTTACACACTAACATAAAAACATTGATCACTACCCTCATGACCAGAGCTATCAGGATTTCCCAACCAAACCATATCAGAAAAGAAGAGAGACACCTAAAGTCAGCTCTAAGAAAAAACGGGTACACGGACGAAACTATAAAAAGGCAAACCACCAAAGCAAAAAGAAATGTAAAGTCGACAGAAAAGGGAATGCAAAAAGACCCATACGAGAAAAAAGTGATCATTCCCTATGTAAAAGGTACTACAGAGAAAATTACAAAGTTACTAAAGAAACATAACATAAAAACAGTGTACACCACTGACTGCAAGATAAGTCAAATAATAAATAACCCCAAAGATAATTTACAGTTAAAATCACCAGGTGTCTACAGAATCCCATGCTCCTGCGGAAAAGAATACATTGGACAGACAGGAAGATTGGTGTGCACTAGAATAACAGAACATATGAAGACGGTTAAGAATGGAAACATTGAAAAATCGGCGGCAGCAGAACATTTTTATAACACTAATCATGCTATCCAGTTCGACCGAGTAAGCATTCTGGCGAAAATAGAAAATTATCAAGAACGGATCATAAGGGAAGCCATAGAAATAGTACGATGCCCGGAAAATTTCAACAAAGAAGATGGGTACAAGCTCAGCAAATTATGGCATCCGGTAATTGAACCTAGAGAAAAAAGAAAAAAACGAAATTCAGCCAATCAATGATCCAGATGGAACCCACCAACCAGAATCAAGCAAGACCGGGACCAACCAATCAGGGACATGGAAGAGCAGACTACGCCCGCGGATGAATACAAAGAGAGGTATTTATACAGTAGAACGAGAAGAACATCCTCATTCTCAGACTAAGCCCTGAGGAAGCTGGCAGTATAACTCGCGAAACGTCGGCAAAGAAATTTGTGACACGGTCAATACCAGAAGACTATAATATGTGTAAAAACTAAAAGAAATCAAGAAAACCGTTTGTGTTTGGCCCTCCGATCGTGCAGAAGAGACGAGGTTGTCCTTACTCGATTGCGTATCGGGCATACGTTACTGACACATCGCCATTTAATGACGAGACAGGACGGACCAGTTTGTGACATTTGCAACAGAAACTTGACCATAAAACACTTACTAACTGACTGCTAAAAACGCGACGGATTAAATCTACCAAACGACATGAATGAACTCTTGACGGAAAACAGTCCACACATAAACACAATACTCACTTACCTTAAAGATACAAACATTTACAATTACATTTAAAATATACGCATTATAAAGTCTATAAAAATATGTATGACTTAACTTGAAGTTGCATAATAGATACAGTTTTTTAAAGCCTAAAATGTGCAATACATATTCACGTATTACCTCTTTCTAAATTTTGGAATAATTCAATAGTGTAAAATTTTTACACTTTTTATTTTTTTATTTTTATTTTTTATTTTTTTTTGTTTTCTTAGTTGCTCTAAACTTTTTCAACCTTTTGTTTACAAGAATAACTGCAAATACTTATACTTTTAACTTGTTTAACTGTTACTGGTATCTTCTTAGAACGTCTGGATAAGAGTAAGTCGCTACATTTGCGAGATCTATAATAAATAAATAAATAAATATAATATTTTTAGAATCTACATTAAATTTCTAATAAAAAACATCCGTTATTGAAATTGTTTCATGTAAATTAAGAGGTATACTGTTATATTATTATTTACTGCTGTTTTCCATTTCATTGCTTACTTTTGTTTGTTCTACTCCTTCAGTCTAATATGTAGTATTATTCTAGGTTCAATAAAGCCTAGTTTCAGGTTATTCTTTTCTCTTCTATAGTCAAAAAATTATTCATACATTTAATTTATTAATCAATAATATTTTATTTTATTTTTTTAACCCAAACAAACTGCAGATAATAATAACAAATAACATTTGACATTATTTTGATGCAAAACCAAAAATTAAAAACACGCTCAATTCTATTAATAAAAAAAAGAAGAAATTTTGGCATGCAAAAAAATTATTCATACACTTAAATTAGGCGTTATGATAACTCTAAAATTGTTTCATGGGCCAATGTTTCAACTTAATACCAATAATTACACAGGTCTACAACCAAAAATTTGATTTGATGATTTTGGCTAATCTCTGTGTTTCTTGGTGTGCTGAGGCCGAGAATGAAGTCCGTTTTTCTCTATCACGTACAGATTTTTTTCAAATCCATAGAACATAATATACCTGCTATACACATAAATTTGGTAAGAAGTAGTTTTTTTTTTCCAAACGATTTCTCTTTTTATAAACAGACATCTTTCACTAGGTGGTGTAGGGAATGACTCCCTCAGTAGATGTAGGCCTGAGGGTGTCTAGGCACGACCTGTTCAGACAGGAACGTACTTGTTTGGTCTCAGATGTCACCGTCTGAAGCTAAACGAGATTGAACCAGGAACTTGGAGCTAAATTTCTGTTCATTCTCTCAGTCCAGTAGTATCAACTGAAGTGAACACATTCACTGAGGTCTCTTAGTTGTGTCAAAGTGATTAAGAACGTATTTTAAGGTTTGAAAGTGCATTTAGACAAAAGATGCAGCTCAGTTACTTGGCTCCCGTCTTAAAAACAAAAATTTATTACAGCCAGGCACTTCTTTTTCATGGTATCGACACCGTGAAGCAGTTTTTGTTCCTTACTTTGCTCTGGATGAGAATCTTATTTATTGCAAAGACATTCTTGGTCTGATGGGTCAATTTGGTATACAATATGACCCGATTCATTGGCGTCTATTCATAGACTCATCAAAGCGAAGTCTAAAGGCTGTTTTGTTGCACAATGGCAATACTTATGCTTCAGTTCCAGTTGGCCATTCGGTATATTTAAAAGAAACATACGAAAATTTGTCATTAGTTCTCGAACGAATTCTTTATAATGAGCATAACTGGTAGATATGTGGAGACTTGAAAGTACTTACTATGCTCTTAGGTCAGCAATCAGGGTACACCAAGTTCCCTTGTTTTTTATGTTTATGGGATAGCCGAGACAGAAATTCCCATTGGAACAACAAAGACTGGCCATCACGAGGAGCTCTGTCGCCAGGCCAAAAAAATGTAATTAGGGGAAGTTTGGTTCCTTCTGACAAAATCCTGCTACCTCCTCTACACATAAAGCTAGGGCTGATAAAACAATTCGTAAAGTCTCTCAATAAAGAAGGTGAATGTTTTAAGTACTTATGCTCCAAGTTCCCACGATTAAGTGATGCAAAGCTAAAAGAGGGGATCTTTGTAGGCCCAGATATTCGGAAACTTTTCACAGATCCACATTTCACTCAGACCATGAATGAGAAGGAGAAGGAAGCTTGGAATTCTTTTAAAGATGTTGTTGAGAAGTTCCTTGGTAACGTGAAGGATCCCAACTACAGAAGTATCGTGGAACGCATGTTGAAGGCATTTCAATTACAAGGTTGCAACATGAGTTTGAAGGTTCACTTCTTACATTCGCATGTGGACTATTTTCCGGAAAACTTAGGAGTAAGTGAAGAACAAGGGGAAAGGTTCCATCAGGACATCCAGGAAATGGAACGTAGGTATCAGGGCAAATGGAACGTAAACATGATCGCTATTGTTGGATGCTGCAGCGTGAATCATCTGAAGAGTCCTACAGCCGGAAACGAACACGGAGAAATTTTCAAGAGAATAAAATACGTTTTCATAAAAATAATAACTAAATATGCCACTGTTAATTCTGAAGCTGTTATTTCTACACATTTATGTATTTTGTACAGTAAAAAACATTTAAATAACTAAAAGATCATGGAAATAAATGAAAACTCTTATTCGCCAATTCTGTTTTCTTTTAATGGTAGTACTTCTGCCCTTACTTGAGATTGAACAATTTCCTTACGTGATAGAGAGGGACTGACCTCATGTTCGGCTTCAGCACGCCAAAGAGCATAGAGATTGACCAAAATCATCAAATCAAATTTCAGAAAGATTATTTTTGTAGACCTGTGTTATTTATTTTTTATGAAACAGGACGTGTTATCTAATCATGGGAAACAGTTAAAACCTCAATATTCTAAGATAATTCTAGTGAAATAGATCACAAATCTAAGGAACTGAGTATTTATCTTAAACATGAAATTGTTAAACTTTTTGAACAAGGACTGAGTTACCGATGCTTCGTATGAAAGCTGGGATTGTATTAAGCGTCTAAGCAATAGATAATTAAAAAGTTTAAAACCTCATCAGTGGGCAATAAAATACACACAGAGAGAAAACGTTTGGCGAGTGTGTCATTCCCGTGAAATCGAGTAGAAACTTGTAAAAAAAAAACACTCAAATTATTTGCTCCCGAGCTAGCAGAACGCATCGCATCATGTTGACGGAACCCTGTAACACCTTAAACCGTGGGTTACTGGCTACATAAAGCGGGATATAGTGGTAGAGCAGTTAAAAAAATACCTTTAATAAATTAAAAATTTGTCAAAAAAAGGAATAAAGTTTTCCCGGGATCATGAGAAAACCCCGCTTTGATTTTGAAAAAAAATGTGTTGTTTTCGGACGAAAGGAAGTTCAATGTTTACAAATCCCTCAAAAAGAGATTTTTTGAAGGCAAAAGAGCAGAGCTTTCGAAGCAAAACATCTCCATCCTACTGAGAAGCAAGACTGGGGGAATGTCATGGTTTGAGGTTGCATGAGCGCCAGTGAAGTAGGCGAACTTTCAGAAATTGGTGTTTATTTGAACACTGAGAACAATTTGAATGTGTTGCGAGATAATTTAAAAAAAAAAAAAAAGCATGTGCGGAAGGTAGGAATAGACAGCACCTATTTGTTTCAGTAGGCCAGTGACCTTAAGCATCACGGGAAAAAACAGAATGCTTATTGTACAATGTTTGCCAAATGCTGCTAACACCACATCTATCACCAGATCTTAACATGTTAGAACATTTATGGGCATTATTGAAGTTAAAAATTTCAAGTTCATGTTCTTAAGGGAAGAGTTAATTTATAACCATTAGAGAGCTTTGGCAGAAATAGACTTTCAGGAGAATAACGAAGGCGTAGAAACTATGGCCAGGACACTTCAAGCTGTCATAAATCAGAAGGAGTATCCTAGTAAGGGAGGGGAAGGGGGTTTAAGTACTATAAACGTTTTAGTAGTATCTTTTTTTTTCGTTTCATAGGTGTATGAATAATTTTTTTGCTTATAAAATTTTCAAAATTTGATGCTGACTTAATTCTATGAGGTATTACGTTTCAGTGATGTATAAAATTAATGTCAAATGACCTCTGTTATAACTATCTGTTGATATTTTGCATTAAAAAAATTAACAATAAAAATTACAGCCAATAAATTAAGTGTATGAATAATTTTTTGACCCACTGTAGATGTGGGCTATTGTTATTAGTGTTTTCTTAACGTATTCAATATTTTCTTAATCAGTTATTTAAACACTTATAGGTGAACCCCCGCATCAAAAGTTGCCTTATTTTATAAGCTTAATAATACATTGATATGTCACATAAGAATATGCAAGAACTCTAAGATTAAAAATAAAGTCACACAATAAATAAAAGTCCGTCACGCAGGAGCTGCATATCTAAGCACTTACCTCAGAATTGGGTAGGATCGAGTGCTTTCCTAAATAATTTGCTTATAATAACCTATATAGATAAATAAAATAAAAACATAAATTGTTCTGCTCTTTTGCTTTTATGAGCAGCTGTTTCAATTATTACTTTTGTAATTTTAATTTCCTTCCAGAGTTTTGCGTATGCGGGGTACTACACCACGTAATAAGTACTCAAAGCTTCACATATTCATCTATTGATCTTGATGAGTTTCGCGAACCTACGTTTGGCGGGATAATTCAATTCAAACATAGTACAATGTAACACCCCCCCCCCTTCCATTAGACCGATTTAGTTCATTATCACAACACTTCTTTCTTACTAGATAGCCAGGACGTATACAGAGTTTCGTAACAATACAACAGAAATTACGATCGGTATAAGGAAATTAGTCATTTCTGTCCGGAGTAACCCCCCCCCCCCTTCTATTCAACCGATTTAGTTTATTTTTACAACTATTTTTTCTCTTGTTTTCTCTTGGTTGTCCACAACGAATGCCGAGTTTCGGTTTCGTTGCGAAAAAAACAAAAACTCTGGCCTGTATCGTGTTAACGGACACAAATATAACTATATATGTATATATGTATATATATATATATACATATATATATATACATATATATATATATATATATATATATATATATATATATATATATATATGTATATATAACTTTTAACTTGGGTCATTTTCGGTGTCGCTAGTTAGTAACGATAAAGATTCGAAGAAATGTTTCAAAAATTCCGTCATGAGTGCAACCTCAATAGCAACTGCCCTTCGGAGCAAAGTGCTAAAACACATAACATAAATAAATATGAAACATCCATTCATATTAGTTACATTAGACTAGACTTATGCCGTTATAGAAGACCCATCATCAACATTACAGATCACTAAGATCGCTGGGAAGTAGATGCCGCCTCCTAGAATATTGGAATGTCGGGCAGTGCCGGACAACCAGCAGGCTGTCACGGTGATTCAGAGGACAAGGAGGGGAGGCCTGCCAGAGCCTTATAAGCAAGTTCAAACACATTTATTTGAACCAAAAATATATTTTAAATTAATTATACTTAATGCATTAATGGCTATTCTAAAGGGGCTAGAGTTGCGACTATTTGCAAGAAGCCGTATCGTCCACAATCTAAAAGCAAATTCTCAAATCCGAAAAACGAGATTTTGCATATTCGATAGTTTGGCATGGTAGGGACGATATGTTGGAATCATTATCATAAATTAATATTATATTCAATTAATAAGATGTGTGAAATTATTAATATATTTTTTTAAATACTCCATTTTTGAATCATCCACATATCCAGTCAATCTACCTCCGTCTTATTTTTGAACTTGTGATATTTCCTCATTGAAGGCACCGTAGTAAATAATAACGATGTTTATTAAAAGTCTTAGATTGTTAAAATGTAACAGCATATTAATGTAGGAAAATCTATTGATTTTCTGGAGACGGAACTATTTATATTTTGTCACATCACAACCAAACTCTTCCCCTTGAGGCTACAATGTAACAAGACTATTCAAAAAGGGAAATTTTTCAGGGATGAAAATAAATTCTGAGAATAATGAGTTCCCCCTTTTACATATGAATAAGGTAGGAGGAATTCTAAAGAATCAGTTGTATTTAGAAGATCTCTGTATTTTGCCTTCTTTTCAGTGGAACCTTCATTTCACAAACTTTCCCTTCAGCTCCTTCGTCCCTAACTTTTCTCTGCCTTTTTTTCACCTCGGAATTTCTCATAAAAGAAGGACTTGGGAGGGCATATGAATAAGCTAGACTACCTTTTCCTTTTATATTTATACAAATTTTCAGATATAATGGTCTACTTTTTCGTTTTAATTCATACTTATGACGCGTTTTCCTTATACAATTTGCAAGCAATAGAAATTGTGTTTTTACTTTTAAAATTTCTAGTTTTATTTTATTCTAAAAAAATGTTAAAGTTGAAATTGCTAGGGACCAATTTTTAAATCAGATAAAGAGTTTTGCGGGGGCGAGGTTAGATGAGTGGTGAAGCATTCAACTGGAAGACCCGAGTTCAAATCTCAAGCGCACACTAAAAAGTAATATCTTCTGGTGTCGTTGCTCGAGGGTTGGATTCCACGTCCCGACTCTTCCCTAGGCCTATCTGATTTTTAGTTAATTCAATGGGTACCTGCAAAGGGGAATATTAGTCGGCTGGATTTTGATGAGATTTGTTACAAAAATTATTTATCTGAATTATATGTACATATTTTTATATTTTATTTATTTACAGTCATTTTACAGTCTACAATCATATGTATTATGTAATTTGATATAGGTAATTTGACCACGCCGAAGGTGTCACCTGTGAATACCTTCCTTGTTAGGAAGGATTCTAGGATGACCTGGAGTTAACCTTACGCCATCCAGCCACACACTGCGACTAGCAGGGAGGATTGGAGGTGAATGAGACGTGGCCTGTGATATCACGAGGAGAGAGAGAGAAAAAATCCATCGATATCACTCTCATTTATTATAGTTAATCTGATTCTTTATCAATTCACGACACTTCACTGCCTAAGTAGATCCCGGGACCACTTTCTATTAAGACGTCTTGGTGGAGAGGAGGGATGATTGGTGCTGGATAAGGATTAGGCTGAAGGATTAGGATGATTGATTAATTTACTATGGAAAGATGAGAAGCGGATAGTGATTATATCTTGGACAAAAGGGATATTTAGGTCATTATGGAGGGTCAGATTCAAAACATAATAAGGAGCATTGACTATGGTAGTTAGGACTTTATACTGAAATGTTTGGATTCGGTGGATGCTGGATTGCTTGGCTGTCCCCCAGAGTTCTATTCCGTAAGTCCATATAGGTTTTATTAATGAGTTGTAGGCAGTTAGTTTGTTATTTACGGTCAAGTGTGAAGATCGGTTTAGTATTTATCTGAATTAAACATTTTTTCTGGATATTTTTACAAAAAAATAGTAAAACTTTAACACCAAACAAAAGTAGAAAGCCTAAAATTAAAGAAAGAAAACAAATCTAATCTCGATAATAGCTTTATAAACATTATACAAATTTAAGCCACCGGCATTTTAGTTTATCCTCTCAGACAGGTACATCGTGATCAACTTTGGATTACCGTAACTCCTTGTTGGTTTGTTTTAGTGAGTCAGTTGTATCTGTTTGTTTCAGTTGATCCTTTAACATTGTTTCAAAGGTGAGGGGTAGCAGGCCGAAAAATACTTGAAAATTTTCGAATTAGTTAGTGGTGGTAAAAAGATTGGTTAGGGACCTCATTACGTTTTTCCCCGTTAGGTTTGCGGGTCTAGTATCATATGATACTGAATCCGCCGGAAAAATTCCTTCAGCGGGCCCGCTGTCGTGGCGTATTTGACACTTAACTAAATTGTAATTAATTGACTAAAAGTACATCGTTTAAAAAGTTTCTTTTTTTTTCTAACGATAGCCGAAATAACTGTACAAAAGGAAGACTTGGGCCCGGATCCACCACCGGAGAAGCCACCGGTCCTGAAAGTGTTAAAAATAAAATCGGAAGCGTACCTACTTTCCGATTTACACATAAATATAAGTAAAATCGGAATTAAAGTTTCATTGGCTTTCTGAATCTTACGCCAATTCCTGAATCTATGTATTTTTAAATCTTCTTGTTTCAAGAGAATTTAAATCAACCTAATTTTTTTTTGACAAATAATCCATTTTGATTGTAAAAGACAAATGATAAAAATGGAACAGTAACAATTGATAGTTATAATGAATAGGATAGGATTATATCCGGATTAAATAGGATGTGATTAACATTTCCTCAAAAAGGCTGCAATTTTTTTGATAAATTGACCGGAAAGCAAAGGTTCCGTAGCCATTATTTATGAAAATGGCGGTATACTGGGAGAGAGAATGGTTTTGAACGGCACAAACTCCGGGGAAGTGATTTGTCATAGTCAACCAACTCTGTGAAACAGGCCACCACACAACTCCTAGCCTACCCCACACAACACCCCACCCATGTTACACCACAATTTCCAGTTATACCATTTAAAAACAAATCACATACTGATTTGTTTTTCTTTTAATACATAAATGCAATGTAAGTCATTAAAAAGTTTGCTTTTATATGTACTAATTTTCATCTTTTCGTCGCTTACTACCTCCCACCATATGGACCCGACCCCCTTGTGACGTCGACCCGAGGACACAATCCTCTAGGAGTTCTAGAGGAACTCTAGGGGTTCTAGAAGTTCCTTCTAGAAAATTTCACGTTTCTGAACTCATAGTTCACAAAAATAAAATAAAATAAAGTAGGTTTAAATTTTTACATATATGTATATATATATATATAGGGGAAGATGTTGTACCTCTGACAATATTGCACCTTTCACCACCGACGCTGTGGCGGCATGTAGCAACATTTTATAAATTTTGGTGTAATTAGTGTTTAGCTCCTTCACTAGAGGGCTTGTGTAACCTACTTTAGATTATTAAAGTCAAAGAGGATTGTAGCAAAAACTACTTATCCATTTCTAGCATAAAAATGTAAGTTATTTATTGATGACGTTTTGCCTCATCATATTTTTTGTATTGTCTTTTTAGATGGAAATCATTTGACAAAGTAGCTATTACAATAAGAAACATGGTGTAGCTTCTGAAATTGATTTATTTTAACCCTAAAATTTTTAGCATGCTTTTTAATTTGCACTACCAGGGTGTTGTACCTCTGACCACGACTAGGTGTTGTTCCTTTGACCAGGTCAAAGGTACAACACACCTGAGTAATTTTTTCATAATTCAACTTTTATGTTCTTCTGCTACTAATTTTTAAAAAGTAATTATTATTGGTTGCTTCAATTGTTCAAAGAATTTAAAAAATAATAAATGAGTAAGTTCAAACTGACTTTATCAATCCTCAGTGTAACAGTTCAAACCTATCGCCCCTTATCATTCCACTTGAAGTTGTAAGATCTCATCGAAAAGCGCAGCAAGGAAAATGTCAAATAGGGGCCGGCCTAAAAGGAAACCTCGTATCCTGACAGATATTACTGAAAAGCTAATTATTGAAGGTGAAAGAGAAAAAAACGAAAGCACCACCCTAAACGTAAGTCACCACTTACAAATAAACCCCTTCCAAAAAAAAAGTGGTAAATAAAAAGAAAATTATTCTAATGACAGTTCAGATTGTGATACTGACACCGAAATTTCTTCAGGAGAAAGTGGCGTTGATTCATCTGATAAATGTTGTGAGTTATGTCGATGGCCAGTAAAGATTTGAAAAATATCGAACTTTCTTGAGGTAGGCAGGAGCTAATTAATAATAGCTCATGCCTACCTCAAGAAAGTGTGACCAATGTCTGATGAAGCGCATTGGGATGTGGGTGAAATATAACGGCCAAGAACCCGACACCGCTGGATAAAGAAGCCGAGGGATCAGAAGAATTTATTTATTGAATAAAGAATTTATTGAAGAATTTATTTATTTTTTTTTTGTACATTTGAAAAAGTGAACTAAGTAAATTTTGTAACAAAGATGTTGAAAATCAATCTAAAAACCATATTAAAGTAATTGATGGCATAAATATTCCTGTTTCAGGTTGTGACATCTCAATAGGTACGTTCTCAGGCTAAAAACTCTACCAAAAGTCTGCCTGAGACCTGTTTGATATGATGAATGCTAAGATATGGACAGATCGATAAAAGTACTGATTAAATGCGTGACTTGAATGAGAAGAATTCAACACGTGGGCTGAAACGCCTTATTAAAATGTATAGCGACTTTCCCCCTTCCATCTTTTTTACTCATGAAAACTCTTGAGTTTCATATTTTTCCCTATATCGTCGCTTGCGGTAGAATCGTCGGTCTTCCGTTCTTTCATATAAGACTAGTTGACTACCCGTGCTTCACCACGGCCGATAAGTAGATTTTATATTGCGTTAAATAAGGTATGATCAAAATTAACGCATTACATTACATAATTTTGTACAGCTTATTATTGCACTGACTTTAGAGTTACTCAGGAAACACCATGAGGAGGTAACCGTGCTTGTTTCCGTTGGGGAGTAAAAAAATAAATAAATAGAAAATAAAATACAACAACCACTTAAAAAGTTTGGTAAAAAGAGACAAATACACGTTGAAAAGAATAAAACTGACAACTTTGAAGTTTTAAGCACTTATCTCTTCGATTGACATCACCCCTCCAAACATTACAACAGAATCTTTTTTGTAAAGACTTCAGGAACCTTTCAATTGGCCCCTTCCACTTACTACGATTTCCCAACCGTTTTCGAGGTATTTTAGAAAATATACTGAGATCCGAAAACTTTGTATCACTATTAATACAACTTTTTTTTCTATATACCTCTTACCTCCAAACGATACCAAAGCTCCAATAACTTAGATTAGATGAATGTCAAATATGTGGTACAAGTTTCAAGTGAACCAATCATCGTTTCTGAATACCCAAACAGAAAATTAGTTTGGATAAGTATTTCTATCAATTTTTCTCGTAAACGGTGACAGAAATCACTTTAATTTCATTCGTTTTCCTACGTTAAGGAACCTATAACACGAGTACCTGCAAGCATTTGGACTCGAAAATGTAAGCGTTCCGATTTTTTCACGCAAATTGTGCTCCAAAAACCATGTTCCAGTAAACGGATTCAGCTAGTTAATAAATTCGACCTTTCAATTGGGAAGAAAGATTTTGGTGCCAAATGTCATCAAAATCGGACCATTTTTGAGCCGGTGAGGAACTAAAAGTACCACCTAAAAGTACTTAAACTTTAAATATTAAAAAAAAAAAACTTTTTTTTTTTTTTTATCGTTTTGAAGGGTGTATTCAACTGAGGGAGGTCACCCAATAAAAGGCACCCAATAAAAAAAATCTTTCTTAGCGAGTGTTTACAATCTAAACGGATTGTCCGTGCAAAATTTCAATTGTTTGTGTCAAGTGGTTCGGGATATTATTACATCGGATGGACCATCACTAGGGCGTAAACTCTACGAGGGACAAAATCACAGTTTATTTCTAGTAATTCAAGGTCTGCCACCATAGTTCAAATTAACCTCAATTAAAAATAATGCTATGAAACAGATACAGTACGGTAACAGCTGTTCTGTTATCGTCGTAGCAACTCATGCTGCCTAGGCGTGCATGCTCTAACCAACTAAAACTTTAAATCCCTCTAAATATACTTAAAAATACGAATATCGAAAAATCCTTTCTTAGCGAGTGTCTAGGTTCTATATGGAGTGTCCATGCAAAATTTCAAATGTTTCTGTCGAGTGTTTTGGGCTGGGCGATGATAGGTCAGTGAGTGAGTGGTTTTTGGCAAATTTATAGTGAATATTTCAATTTCTCTCTCGCTATTTTTGAGTTTGGCGAAAGATTTTATTTTGAATTTAAGCATACCAACAAACATAACTTATAATCAGGTGCTAATACGGTCATATAAATAATATTTACTGCTACTTTCTTCAACGGATCACAGTACTGTCGCCTATGCTAATCGTCAAACGTTCCGAAGCAGTAATTAATTTTTTTTGTTTTGTTCCGCTTAATGGCGAGGTACACCTAAGATTTTTTATATATTATTACATTACATTATTGTCTATATATTTACATTGTGTATATTTTGTTACATTATATTATATTATGTTAATGTCTATATATTGAAATCATGTTTATAGTCCCCAATAAATTATTAGAACTATAAAATACCTGTTATACACATAAACAGTTATTAAGTTTTCGTACATATATAGCCTAGGCTAAAAATAGTGCTCCTTTTTATTTTGTACTACTTTATTCTTAAATGCCCTACATATTTCGTGGCCCTCATGCTACCTCCTCAGGTATAAACTGTTACATTATTCAATACATATATACAATTATAGGAATATTAATTATTCTATATTACATATAAATCCAATTATACAATTAATCAACTTTATATTTTAAAAAAATTGTTTCAATCCAAGGTTAATTGTAAAAACAATGCCGATTCACAAAAAATACGCTAGTTATAAAAATTATGCTAAATGTTGGGAGAAAATATACCTGGATGAAAAAAATAAAAGAATTAGCCGTCTCTTATACGTAGATATTATTATTATTGAGAAAGAGAGTGAGAGAGTAATTAAATAAATGAATATCAGTAATGTTAAATATAAAATCATTTTACTCTTCTGTTGTCTTTTACTTTAAATTCCATATTTACTTTAAATTCCATATTTACTTTAAATTAACGAATATGCGTAGTGAATGTTTGGCTGAAATTTTAATGAAGTAGTTTTGCTTATATGTGATGCAAAATGTTTCCTACATATTTCATAATATTTCTGCAAAGAATATAATGACCTCTTGAACACAGTGCTCATTTCCTAATGGCGAAAATGAAACTTGGGAACACTTTACATTTAAATGTCTTATTTATCTTTATTATTACGCGGGTTTTCTCCTGAATTTCCCGGAATACGTCGTTCAAAGGTTACGTTGAAACTGAAAGAATTGTTACTTTGAATTTTTTTTTTTAATTTGTTTTTTTCTTTATATCACATTATTTAATGAACATTATACATACAAAAATATCTAGACAATCTCCCATCTTCTTTTTGTTATTTCAATTACAACTGTTTAGTTTTATAGCCTATGAATCTCAATTTCATGTTGCTTACTTATTTTATTTTTTAATCGGTAGCACTTTTTAAACAATGTAGATATTGAAGTTTCACTAATAAAAACATTTCATTATACCTTCATCGATCCTACCTACAGCATATCCAAAATTACCACCGTCAAAATGTGTGTGTGTATATATATATATATATATATATATGTAGCACCACGAAAGTAAACTGACTGACAACACCGTAACCTGACTGTCAACAATGGGAAGGTTACGTAGGGTTAGTCAGTGTTGCCGGTGCCACAATAATTTATGAATATTTAAATTTCTTACCGCGGCTTTGAGGTAACCCGAAAATTACCTAGCCAAATTTAAGTTTTTTGTATATAAAAAGTGCGACAACGTGGTGCTGATTTTCTGTGTGATTTTTTTGGACTTTCTTTAAATTATCTGGCCGTGGACCGTTATTTATTATTTAATTTATTATCAGAAGTTAATTATTATTATTTTTCAATTGCCAAGTGTTTTATTTTTTTTATTATATAGACATTTATTTTTTTAACCGGCTTATTTTATTTTTTACCTGATACTCCTCTAAAGTGGTGACCCCGACGTGATGAGTGAAGACGAAAAGAAAGAAGAAATGCAGAAAGAGGAAACTCAGGTTAGTGCAACTGGGCCTGGGGCTAATATCAGAATTCCCCCATTCTGGAGAGCAGACCCAGAATTATGGTTTTGCCAGGCCGACGCCGTATTTGCGACCTCCAAAATTTTGAGTTCGCGAATAAAATTTCAAATGGTGGTGGCGAACTTGGAGTTCGAAGTGTTGAGACAGGTTTCGGACTTGGTTAAAAATCCTCCCGCAGATCCTTACGAAGCACTCAAGTGTCGACTAATTTCGACGTACGCCGAGTCGGAAAACCTCCGCATAAGACGGCTTTTAGAAGATAAGCGTCTCGCAGACGGAGAGCGCCCTTCCCAGTTTTTGAACGAATTGAAAAGGCTCGCAGGAGCTTCAGTTTCCACAGAATTGCTGCGTACCATGTGGCTTAAGGCCCTGCCAGAACGAATGCAGGCTACACTAGCGGTGACAACAGAGCAGTCCGTAGACAAGCTAGCCGAGATCGCCGACCGAATCGCCGAGATCTACGAGCCCAGTGTTAGCCAGGTGACCTCTCAGTCCACACAACCACACACACGTTCCTCTACCTCCGTTTCCCAGCTCGAGGAGAGGATGCAGAAGTTGACCCTGGAGATCAGCGAGCTCAAAAACCAAATAGCTCGCGATCGAGGAAGCAGATCACGAGGCCGGGAGCGCAGCCGCTCGAGAAGCAAAGGTAGAACTTTGTGCTACTACCACCACCGCTTCAAAGAAAACGCCCGTAAATGCCGACAACCGTGCAGCTGGATGAGTACGCCGCAGAAGGGAAACTAATCTCAGCGACTGAGAAGGCGGACTCCGTCGCTGATATCAATCACCGCCGATTATTCGCCACAGACAAGGATTCTGGGGAAAGATATTTGGTTGACACCGGTGCAGCCGTATCCGTCTTCTCAGCACGGCGACGAGAGCGAAACCACCCCGCCAACTTCACCCTTTTTGCAGCCAACGGCACCACAATAAAGACTTACGGGGAAGTCAAGAAGACCCTCAACGTCGGACTTCGACGCCTACTTCGTTGGTCCTTCATCTTGGCCGACGTCAGCAACCCGATCATCGGAGCGGACTTCCTCTTCCACCATCACATCTTAGTCGACCTTAAGGGACGACAGCTAGTGGACTCGCAGACCGGTCTAACTTCCAGAGGCAGCCTCAAACATAACACCACACCTTCCGTATTCGCAGTACCTTGCGGTGAGTGGTATTACGAGCTCTTACGGAAATACCCGTCCATCACACGCCCATCTGCTGTACCGCAGGAGCCGAAGCATCCCATCAAGCACTTCATTGAGACAAAGGGACCACCGGTAACATCGAAAGCTAGACGTCTTCCACCTGACCGTTACAACGCTGCAAGGGAAGAATTCCTGAAGATGGTCGATGAGGGTATCTGCAGACCATTTAGCAGTCCTTGGGCAAGCTCTCTCCACATCGTTTCGAAGAAAGACGGCACGTTGCGTTTCTGTGGGGACTACCGCCGACTCAATGCCCAGACTTTGCCTGACAGGTACAGTGTACCCAACATACAAGCCCTCAACACCAATCTTTTTGGGAAGACAATCTTCAGTAAGATCGACCTCAACCGTGCTTCCTACCAAGTGCCGGTGGCGGAAGAAGACATCCCAAAAACTGCAGTGATCACCCCTTTCGGTCTCTTCGAATTCTTGGTGATGTGCTTCGGACTAAGAAATGCTGCGCAAACATTCCAGCGCCTAATGGACAGCATCCTCGCTCTGCCGTATGTTTTTGTCTACCTCGACGACATACTGGTAGCGTCAACCACAGAGGAAGAGCATCGCACACACCTGGAAGAAGTTTTCAGACGGCTAAATCAGCATGGATTAACCATCAACCCGCTCAAGTCGGAGTTTCGCAAGTCCGAAGTCGAGTTTTTAGGCTTCCTTGTAAACTCCCAAGGCATTAAACCTCTTCCGAGCAAGGCGGACCAAATCGCTGAATTCCCTCGTCCTACCACCAAGGGTCATCTCCGACGATTTTTAGGGATGGTAAACTTTTATCGAAGATGCCTCCCTAAAGCAGCAGAAGTACAGCGCATTCTTCATGCCCTAATCGGCAACAGCAAGAAGAACGACAGCACACCCGTCCCATGGACCCCGGAAGCAGAGGAAGCCTTCGCCCGATGCCAACGAGACATTAAGGATGCTGTAACGTTAGCACACCCCTCTTCAGATGCCGAATTGACCCTAGCTTGCGATGCATCTAACTCCGCGGTTGGGGCTGTCCCCGCTGGGCTCCGCGGTTCTTCAGAACCCGAATCTGCAGTTGAAGCTGATCGAGCTCCCGCATTTCGACAAGCCACTTTTATGTGACGTATCTACAGCTAAAGCCCGACCGTATGTACCACCAAAACTCCGTCAGGAAGTTTTTAGAAAGCTTCATAGCCTCAGCCACCCTGGCGTTCGTGGGACTCGCCGACTGGTGTCGCAAAGGTATTTCTGGCCAAGTATGCAAGCCGACCTTGCGATCTGGACTAGGAGCTGCATCGCCTGCCAGCGCTCAAAGATACACCGGCACACCGTAACACCTCCAGGTACCTTCGCTCCAGCCGGCAGATTCGAGCATGTCCACGTGGATATAGTCGGGCCCTTGCCGCCATCGGATGGAAAGCGCTATTGCCTTACCATGGCGGATAGGTATTCACGCTGGCCCGAAGCAGAACCCCTCGAGGACATCTCCGCAAGAACAGTTGCTTCAGCTTTCTACAGGACATGGATCTGTAGATTCGGGGTCCCTGCACGGATCACAACTGACCAAGGGCGCCAGTTTGAAAGCGAACTATTCAACAGGCTCCTAAATTTACTTGGTTCGCGTCGCTGTAGAACTACAGCATACCACCCTCAGTCCAACGGTGTTGTGGAGAGATGGCACAGGACCCTGAAGACTGCCCTCACCGCACACCTTATCGACTCAAACTCTTGGACAGAACTGCTACCCACAGTCCTCCTAGACTTGAGAGCAGCACTAAGGGAGGACAACTCCACAAGTGCTGCCGAGTTGACGTATGGGCAGCCCTTACGACTACCCGGAGAGCTATTAGAGTCAACCCCTCATCCCGAAGAGCCGCAGGGCTTCCTTTTCAAACTTTCGTGAGAACTTCAAGCGCCTGCAGCCCTCCCCATACAGGGCGAGTCAAGCATAGCCTTTGTTCCCAAGGACTTAGAGACCTGCTCACATGTCTTCCTGCGGGACGACGCCATCAGGAAGCCCCTCACACCGCCATACACTGGACCGCATCCTGTTCTCCAGAGAGGAGATAAGACTTTTGTCATCGGTCTTGGCACAGGGCAGAAGACTGTCACAATAGACCGACTGAAACCAGCCCACATCCTGGAAGACCTCACCAGCACTACCACCACAACACCAACCCACCCACCTATACCAACACCTCAAGCAGAACCTTGTGACAATACCACCGCCACAGAAGCTGACAAGCCTTCATCAGTGAAGATGTCACGACGTGGACGCCTCATCAGACTTCCTGTCCGCTTCTGTGACGCTGCCATTGGGGGGAAGTGATGTAGCACCACGAAAGTAAACTGACTGACAACACCGTAACCTGACTGTCAACAATGGGAAGGTTACGTAGGGTTAGTCAGTGTTGCCGGTGCCACAATAATTTATGAATATTTAAATTTCTTACCGCGGCTTTGAGGTAACCCGAAAATTACCTAGCCAAATTTAAGTTTTTTGTGTATAAAAAGTGCGACAACGTGGTGCTGATTTTCTGTGTGATTTTTTTGGACTTTCTTTAAATTATCTGGCCGTGGACCGTTATTTATTATTTAATTTATTATCAGAAGTTAATTATTATTATTTTTCAATTGCCAAGTGTTTTATTTTTTTTATTATATAGACATTTATTTTTTTAACCGGCTTATTTTATTTTTTACCTGATACTCCTCTAAATATATATATATATGGCAAGGTGTTGTATCTTTGACCACTTTGCAAATTTTTTTTTAAGCTAGAATATTAAGGCTAAATTCATTTTTATTATTTCATTGTAATTATTATTCTATTGGTTATCATATTTAATTTTTTCAAGGTTCTAGCTTTACATTTAATATTTTTTATTAATTTTTTTAAAAAATAATCATACAGTGGTCAAAGGTACAACATGTAGTTGTACCTTTGACAATGGGGTGTTTTACCTCTGACCACGTAAAAACAACATAGCAGTGCGGGTGGGAAATGTATTCAGTAATATTGTAATAAATTGTAAGTTTAATAAATACAGGACAAGGATGTAAGCATAATAAAAAAGCTATTATTGATATTATGTATGCGTTATATGCTGAAAAATCCAGTCCAATCGATAAATGTTTTATTTATTTTTTATTTGATTTCATTGTTGAGCATAGCAACATTGGCGACAAACTCATTTTATGTTTGTTACGTCAAGAAAAAAAAAAAAAAAGAAAAGAAAAGGTAAATGAATAATTAAAGAACTTAAATGTTAACAAAACGTAAAAAAGAAGATAAAGTAAACAAAAAAAAAATAAAAAAAAAAAAATAAAAAAAAATAAAAACAGAACAAATAGTAACACTAAAGTAATAATTAGATGTAAACATAAAATTTTGAAATAGTGGATGTGAAAGTTAAGTGAACTATTTACAGCTTGTTGTATAAATATGTGTTTTTCAAATGTTTGAGGATTGTATGGATGCGTGGGCTACCCTCTGTCAATAAGTCGTGTAAGTCGTGGGGCATATTTAAGTTATTGAGTTGTCTGCAGTTTGTAAGGATATGTTTAACTGTCAGAGTCTCATTGCAGTATTTAAAAGTTGGTCTGTCCTTTCTTTCTAGTAAGTACGAATGGGTAAGTAGATTGTGTCCAATTCGAAGCCTGGTTAAAATAACATCATCTCGTCGAGAGAAGTGTTCCTTTGACCAGGCAGAGATGAGTATAATTTTATTTATAAATAAAAATACGAATTTATTCGTACTTCATATATTTGTGAATACGAAACTAAATAAATTCGTACTTTATATATTTGTGAATACGAATATAAATAAATTCGTATTCATAAGTGTGAATACGAATTTATTTTTATTCACATATATTAAATATAAAAATACAAATAAAATTTTATTCGAAAATTTTTCTGCGAATAAAAACAAATTCAAAGAAAAAATTGTAAATAATCACAAAAAATGTGAATATTTACAAAAAATCAAGAGATTACAAAAAAAAATCACATTAAAATATACGAATAAAAATTTATTCACATATTAGTTTGTGAATAAAAATTTATTCACATTAAAATTCGCAAATAAATTATGAATTTATTCGTATTAAGATATTACGAAAGTTATTGAAGGTGATTTGTTTTTTTGATGGAGGTACAGATGACAAACTGTGTCCCTGCAGCATGGCTGGTGGTCCCGCGGCGGACTCGGGGTAAACAAAATATCTAGGCGCTAATAACCTACACGTTAAACGCCTTAAAAAAAAAAAAAAAAAAAAAAAAAAAAAAAAATCACCTTCAATAACTTTCGTAATATCATCTTAATACAAATAAATTCATGATTTATTTGAGAATTTTATTGTGAATAAATTTTTATTCACAAATTATAATGTGAATAAATTTGTATTCGTATATTTTAATGTGATTTTTTTTGTAATCACTTGATTTTTTGTAAATATTCACATTTTTTATGATTATTTACAATTTTTCCTGTGAATTTATTTTTATTCGCAGACAAATTTGCGGATAAAATTTTATTTGTATTTTTATATTTAATATATGTGAATAAAAATAAATTCGTATTCACACTTATGAATACGAATTTATTTATATTCGTATTCGCAAATATATGAAGTACGAATTTATTTATATTCGTATTCACAAATATATGAAGTACGAATAAATTCGTATTTTTATTTATAAATAAAATTTTGCCCATCTCTGTGACCAGGCATACGTTGTATTTTTAATTTCTCGTAACTTTGTTTCTGCTTGATACCACTCACTTTCCCATTCGTACTGAATGTAAATCAGTAATGTTTTGTAGAAGTCCGATGAAGTCACAGTATGTAAGTCAAAGGTTGGTCTTTGAGTGGCTAGTTTTGCTTGTAAGTCGACGGCCGTACTGAGTTTGATGTCTTCGTGCAGGTAGCCATAGCAACGTAATGTGTGTATTATTGTTTTGTAGTTTACATATTTGTGATAATATGTTACTGATGATTGGATGTGTACTGTACATGTTTTGGATGGAGAGTTTTAACTGTCAAGAAAATCCACTAGCAATAGTGCGGTATGGGAGTTTAGCCACAATGTCTTCAACAACAATATCATACAATTTTTCATCTTCTCTCGTAAACTTGTTAATTAAAAGCTTGTTTTTTCAAATATTGGATCTTAAACATTGGGCATTTAAGACTACAGATCTCTGCGACTAAATATCTAATAATCTTTTTACTTTTATTGTTAACAAGTATAAAATTTCCTTTTTCCAAATCATATTTTTCAAATTGTTGCTGGTTATCGACTTAACTCAAGACATTTATCAGACAGATCAACGTCACTTTCTCCTGAAGAAATTTCGGTGTCAGTATCACAATCTGAACTGTCATTAGAATAATTTTCTTTTTATTTACCACTTTTTTTTTGGAAGGGGTTTATTTGTAAGTGGTGACTTACGTTTAGGGTGGTGCTTTCGTTTTTTTCTCTTTCACCTTCAATAATTAGCTTTTCAGTAATATCTGTCAGGATACGAGGTTTCCTTTTAGGCCGGCCCCTATTTGACATTTTCCTTGCTGCGCTTTTCGGTGAGATCTTACAACTTCAAGTGGAATGATAAGGGGCGATAGGTTTGAACTGTTACACTGAGGATTGATAAAGTCAGTTTGAACTTACTCATTTATTATTTTTTAAATTCTTTGAACAATTGAAGCAACCAATAATAATTACTTTTTAAAAATTAGTAGCAGAAGAACATAAAAGTTGAATTATGAAAAAATTACTCAGGTGTGTTGTACCTTATGACCTGGTCAAAGGAACAACACCTAGTCGTGGTCAGAGGTACAACACCCTGGTAGTGCAAATTAAAAAGCATGCTAAAAATTTTAGGGTTAAGATAAATCAATTTCAGAAGCTACACCATATTTCTTATTTTAATAGCTACTTTGTCAAATGATTTCCATCTAAAAGACATAATACAAAAAATATTATGAGGCAAAACGTCATCAATAAATTACTTACATTTTTATGATAGAAATGGATAAGTAGTTTTTGCTACAATCCTCTTTGACTTTAATAGTCCAAAGTAGGCTACACAAGCCCTCTAGTGAAGGAGCTAAACACTAATTACACCAAAATTTATAAATTGTTGCTATATGCCGCCACAGCCTCGGTGGTCAAAGGTACAATATGGTCAGAGGTACAACACCTTCCCCTATAGATAGATAGATATTACAGGGGAGTGGAAGACTGCAGATGTAAACAACGAGGCTCGGTCTATATTCGACCCTGCCGGATTAAATCAATTCCGTTGTAATTAGAAGTTTTTAAAACATTCGTACCGTCTCCCGAGTCAAACGTAATTGACAAACTCAGTGAAGAGCCCGACGCACTCGAATCAGCAGCGACATCTGCAGCAATGATTCGAGTTCCGCGAGTGCAATCGAGCAAGGAAACAGATCGAGTATTTATTTTTTGGGTACACCGTTGAAGAGTTATCCGGTCAAAAATGGGAAAGAATGTGCGGCAAAAGTGTTTTTCCCCAAAATGACAGACATTCAAGAGGGATATTTCGAAAACTAAAGATATCTCAAAAAACTTTATTAAGATGAACTTGTAGCACATAGAATGGTCATGTCGCTCGGACGCATGTTTACCGAGATGTACGTGAAATTCCGAATAATGGGACCTCCGAACCCCCCCCCCCCCCCCCCACTCTCGGCACAAAGGCTGCGGGCGGGACTTTTGATATGTTCACCTCCAATCCAGCCCAAACAAAGTTACAAAGTCAAAAACTTCCATCTATAACTATTTTAAAGCATTCGTTGCCTGGACTGAGGATGCTACTCAAGCCATGGTCCTAGAGGGCGGAAACTAGGTCCAGCTTCACTCCGTTGCGATATTGTGTGTGTTTATTACCATGGAAACACAACAGGAAAAATAGGAATTAATAGAATAATAATTTGTCAGCTGTTCCTTACAAATATAAACGGCCAAAACTAATCATGTTTTATTATTATTATTATAATTAATAAATTATTTGTATTTATATAGGTTATATCTGCCAAAAAATGCCAAAAAATGAAAGAATGTATGAAATAAATATCTAGTAACACTCTCCTTGTAAATTTCGAGTTTTTGTACATTTTTATTTTTACTCATGAACCTTTGAAACAGAGCTCCATTATATTATGCCACCAATGGATCATTCTATAATCTCAATTCATTAGAGCTATATTGTAAAGTCTGTGAAAAGTTTCTTCTGTAAATTATTTCTATTTGAAGTCCTTTTAAGTTTATTATTCATTCTTCGTGCCAAAGGTCGTGGGTTCGATTCCCACTAGGGGAGATGGCTTTTCTTTAGAAAAAAGAAGAGGCATCAAGCCTATCCTGGCTAGTGGTAACCTACAGATAACCCGTCCTAAAATTCTCTGTCATTAATATATGGACGTTAAAATTTAAATTAAATTATTATTCATTCTAATTATTGGGTATTTCATTTATTTTACTTTTTCAAGTACAGTATTCTTCAACGTGATTCTAAGCTTCGGGTTTTCTATTAACCCTGAGATTTTCATTGTTTTAAATAAATTGTAGGGTGTTATATTTATTCTGCTCAATGATGCAAACGAACCCAAATTGTGTTATATTTCTTACAATAGGCCTGTTTTTTTCGTTCTGTAAATGCCCGTAGACGAAAAAATCCTTCGTCTTATATGAATGCTAAGGTTTGTTAAACAACAGAGTGCGTTCTATCTTATATAGGCCGCCAAGCCTGATTTGCTACATCTACAGAACCTTCCACTCCTCTAATAACCCCCTCCCCTCTAATTCTACCAAAGCCTACATCTAATGGGGTGGAGATAGTGGTACATACAGCACAAACAAGTGATATAGGTAAAGATAATTACGAAAAAGTATAAACAAAATTAATGAAAAAAGAAAACCATAAAGTATTGACATGCGTAGAGAATGTATATCTACATATCGGAACACTACAGTAAAATATACTTTACTACAATGCATGTTCGATTTGTTCAGCTGTTGTTCCTGCCGTTATGCCTAGAGAATGTATATCTACATATCGGAACACTACAGTAAAATATACTTTACTACAATGCATGTTCGATTTGTTCAGCTGTTGTTCCTGCCGATATGCGTAGAGAATGTATATCTACATATCGGAACACTACAGTAAAATATACTTTACTACAATGCATGTTCGATTTGCTCAGCTGTTGTTCCTGCCGATATGCGTAGAGAATGTATATCTACATATCGGAACGCTACAGTAAAATATACTTTACTACAATGCATGTTCGATTTGTTTAGCTGTTGTTCCTGCCGATATGCGTAGAGAATGTATATCTACATATCGGAACGCTACAGTAAAATATACTTTACTACAATGCATGTTCGATTTGTTTAGCTGTTGTTCCTGCCGATATGCGTAGAGAATGTATATCTACATATCGGAACACTACAGTAAAATATACTTTACTACAATGCATGTTCGATTTGTTCAGCTGTTGTTCCTGCCGATATGCGGAGTTGTTTTAATTGACTTGAGTTTCTGGCGCTCATCCCCGGAGATCCCGCGATCCATTTGTGAAACGTGTAGTCAAACCGAAGTCTTTCTGAAGACTTGCTTTCTCTTTAGTTACACCTTACATGAATTAAAAGGTTGAAAAATCTCCTCATTCCTAAAACAGTCCAAGATGTAATCTGCACCGCCACCACTAACTCCTTCAGAAAGACTAGGAAAATGTTTCTTCTATGGACGAAAAAGGAACAGGAGAGAAAACTTAACATCTCTTTAGTGCAATAAAAGTATTTGTGGTGAACTCAAAAGAGTAAAGGCCGATTCACGCTAGACCGTGTCGGGTCCGGGCCGGGCCACGGTGGAACAATCATACCAGCATTTTCAATGGACTCGTTCACGCTACACCGGGCGAGTCCGTGTTTTTTGCGTGTGTGATTGCTCCACCGTGTCCCGGCCGTGGCCAGGCCCGGACCCTACACGGTCTAGCGTGAATCGGCCTTAATATGTCCGTCCTGCCACACAAGAAAAAAAAAAAAAAAAAAAAAAAAAAAAAAAAAAAAAAAAAAAAAAAAAAAAAAAAAAAAAAAAAACGTATTATATATTATTCGTGATTTATTTTTATTTTATTTATTTTATAATAAACATCCCTTTCTTTTATCAAACTTGTATTTATTTCTACTCAATTATTATAGTTATTTGGAAAATGAACTGATTTTTTATATTAGTTGTCGTATCTGACAGCGCCTTGTGGTCTGTGCAATAAAAAACACCTTGTGGGAGGAGGGTTAAGGGGCACTGTTTGGGGATAAATGCGCTCTGCTTCTAACTGGCTTCATCTATCTAGAGCTGAGTGTATTGGCTTTCTATGCTTGTTGATGAGCGTTTAAAACAAAGGGCTTATTTCTGAACAAGAGGCCTTGTCAATATTTCCTTTTTAAACTTTATTAGACTATTTAATATTTCTCAAAAGTTCCCAATCATGCAGACAGAAGTTTTTCATTGAAAATACCGTACCTTGAATTCCGAGGAAAAAGGCTTGATCTTAGTAATAGGCACTTAGTACAGTCCTGGCTCTTTTTGAGATTTTATTTTATATTTTATAGGAAAGATCAAAGCTTACCAATAACTGCTTGTATTATTTTACTAATGACACTAGCGATATTTCGAAAATTCAAGAGGTTACCAGCACCTTTCTCCTTACAGAGCAATGTAGAAGGTAATTTATATAGTATTTTTCTTTTTGATATTATTTTATAATAAAAGTATGACTCTTATGGGTCTTTTGGGTTGCTAGGAACGTTTTTACTTTCCTACAAAAATTACAAAATTTAATAAAATTGTTTGATGTGTTATACATATATTATCAATCATCATACATGTAGATGATTATTTCTTGATTTGTTACATTTTATCCATCAGAAGATATCTAACACAATTATAAGCAGATATTTTCTATAATAATAAAACATTTATGAGCCAAGAATTTCTAGGGAACTTGGTATTTGATATTAGCTTCGTCAAAATGTTCATAACGTTTTCGTGCTTGGAAATTTAATGGCTTTCAATGTAGAAGATAATTTTTTTTTTCTTTCATTTTCATAGTAACCCTTTGAAGAGTCAATTTAATTTTAATGCATGTTTCTTTCTTTTCTGGCATGTGACAAGTAGTGAATATTACATTTAAATGTATAAATTATGTTATAGGATTGTTGATTTAATAATAAGCAAACAAAATATTTGGTAGTTCTGCCCCGTTACACTATTTTTATTATTATCAATTTTATTAATTGTTCTGTAATTCTTTCGAATAGTGTACGTGAATATGGGGGTATATGTTAGTGTTAGTCCAGGCATCGAACAGTTATAGATGGAAATTTTTGGAACAAAATTTTTGACTTCATAACTTTGTTTGGGCTGGATAGGAGGTGAACATATCAGAAGTCCTCGCCCGTAGCCTTTGTGCTGGGGGGAGGGGGGGTTTAGAAGGTCCCATTTGTCGGGTTTTCACTTATATCTCAGAAACCCTGCGTCCTAGCAACATGAATATTCTATAAGAAATGAAAGCTGATTAAATTTCCAACAAGTTCTATTCAATAAAATTTTTCGAGATATCTTTAGTTTTCAAAATATCCGCTCTTGAAAGTCTGTCATTTTGGAAAAAAAAAAACAGTTTTTTTCTATTCTCGACCGGATATCTCTTCAACGATACGCCCAAAAAATAAATGCCGGTTACAGGGTCGTAGAGCATCCCATTCGCTTCAATAATATATATTACTTTACTATTTTGTGTATTTTCTTTCAAACATTATATAAGCACTCACATGGTCTTACCAAAACCATTGTCAATATAATGGACAAGATCTTATCTAATTGAGAGTGAATAACAGGTCAGTGGGCCCAAAATTATATATTTTGTTTTATTTATACGTCCAGTACTCACTATATTTACATAAGGGAGTATATTTAGGACAATACATTGACTGGAAACGGTGAGAAATTGATAAAATAAAATAGCAATTGATGAAATAGTTAAAATATAAAGTTATATATATTCTTGAAGGGAATGTAATGTTCTACAACCCTATAAACGGCATTTATTTTTTGGGTTTATCGTTAAAGAGTTATCCGGCCAAAAAGAGAAAAACGGGCAAGGACTTTTGATATGTTGACCTCCTAACTAGCCCAAACAAAGTTATGAAGTCAAAAATTGTGTTCCAAACATTTCCACCTTTAGCTATTTTTAAGCATTCGTTGCCTGGACTGTGTAGTCCAACACATTAATATTAATCATCATTTTGCATTTTAAGTCTTGTCATATATTTCCAGGGTTCAGTTTATGTTCTATGGGGAGTTGTGTGGTAGAAAAAATATATTATCTCTGCATATTCATTATGAAAACAAATAAATGTTATAGAAAAATAATTAAAGACTAGTGTGTTTAAACTTGAAGAGGACATAGCACAGTAGTTTGGAAGTATTCCGTGGAAGCAGCACTTGCCAAGGAGGCATTAGTAGCCCTGGATTGCCGCTAGGGTCGCTAGAGTCCATGGAGTTCCTGCTGTTGCCGACAGGTAGCACAGTCGTCTGCACACTCTCTAGCTAACAGAATTAAACCACCGGAAATGGGATTAACCTTTTAAGCGGAACATCTTTTTGTTTTCTATTATAGAAATGGCAGCTGCTTCATTCATATCCAAAGCGACAACTGTTTTTATTTTTCCCCAGTTTGTTAAAATGGGCCTACCACTGAGCGAACCTCGCCCCCAACATTGTTCGCTAATATTTCCTAAATTATTGTTCAAAAACTTTCGAACCGATTAAAACGAACTTTGGCGGATTTTTTTTTATTCTATAAGCAATATTTCATTCCTACAGTATGAAGGTGCATGCCTAAATCCATTTTAAGCTGCCGACAAAATTATAATAATGGGTATTTCTCACTATGTTGTGTTATAGTTAGTGCCATTTTGCAAAGCTTCGAATACCTTGTAACGATTCAAACTTATGAAACATTTTAGAAAATTTTAGTACAAATATTTAAGCCTTTGGGTAATCTCCAGCATGAATTGTTTTGGACCTATGAGTGAATGACATTATTAGGTTTATTTTATATTAAGAAAATAAAAATGTTACGAGAGTTTTTCGATTCAAGGATATCTCAATTTCAGTTCATCCGAAGATATTTCGGGAAAAATTAGCGTGATCCCACTAAACATCCCACTGAAAATAGGTGCGCACAGGAACAGTGTCTTAGGCATGTAACATTGTAACAGATCTTAATTTCATACGTTTTAAAGGTGACTTCAAGCCAGACCAACTCCAACCATCTGAGAATTAGACGAAGATACGTCAAACAGATCGCCTCCTGTGTAATTTTGGTTGGAGTTAGCACAGTCAAGGTGTTCCAAAGAAGTTCTACAATCCCCATAGAACATTTAACTCACGGGCATTACTATTTTTCTCAAGAATCTGCATTTGGAGAAAATACTCTTGGAAGTGGGGGCTAGAGCTCAGTTCAAAATTTAATTTATCTTCTAGCGTCCATAGTCAGGCCACAAACGGCGCTACTGATCACAATATCTCCCTTTCTACTACCATCTGTCCCTTTCTCTACCTATTCGAGGGAAAGACGCAAACACATCACTAGGTGATCAAACATCGACTGGAGATGTTTATATTAACATATTAGCTGACCCGGCGAACTTCCTACCGCCTAACAGTCGATTCTTTATTTATTTTTTTAATACCTGCTATTTGGGACACTGGGTCAGCTAGAAAGATAAAAAAAAAAAGAAAAAAGAAACTACATTATGTCAAAAAAATAAAAATTATAAAACACTTAAAATTCTTTTAATAGTCACTAAAAATCACAATGACAATTACAGTTTAAGATTTCTTATTATGATACCCACTTATTATATTTCATTTTATGTTTACTTATTCTAAATTAAGTTTAATTTTTATTGTAGTTCTTAATGGTACACGATATTTTTTGTTACATTGCCTGACGCGTAAACAAACAGAGCAGATGGTTTTCCAACACGGGAACAGGCAACATACAATTGACCATGCGAGAAACATGGGTTTTTTAGATTAATACCACAAACACTTAATGACTGCCCCTGGGATTTGTTTATAGTCAAACTGAGTTCATAGGTCCAATAGCAACACAGCTGCAGGCACTGTAATCAATTGACAGCAGCTCGATTCAAACTTGCACCATTATTATTCGAATGTTGCACTTCACGGGTCTGTCTTAACCGAATTCTTTCACGTTCATTGCGATCTTCACGTTCCTGAGCAGTACGATTAGATTGATAATTAATTTGATTCGTTGCATTTCGGGTTCTTCTGCCTAAATTTGTCCGCCGCGTTATACGAGGCATATTTAGTAAGTCACAAACACACAACACTTTTGTAATTTTATAGAAATTTGTGGCTTTTAGATTCAGTAATATTATAGATGCACAGCAAAGAGATGTATACATTTCAAGTGACATTTTACCACAGACAATTTACATTTTACCACAGACAATTTACATTTTACCATAGAAAATTTGATTTTGAGTAATGTTACCATCGTATAAATATTGACAAATATTGACATTATTATTTATACGATACTAATGTCACTCAATTGTTTTGCCTTCTTAGAACCCCTCCACTGACACTTTATGGTATGGTATTAAAGTTCAAATTGACCTTTAAGTATTATTACGAATCTTTTGTATGGGGATATAGAAAAGTGGGTCTTTTTTACTTCGTTAACGCAAATATAAATTAATTTATATTTAATTATTAACATGTGATTCTATTGTCACCTAGTGATTACATGTTCTTATTTATTTAAATTTTAACATCCATTATTATGAATTGAGAATTTTAGGACGGGTTATCAAAAGGTTACCACCCTTTTCTAGCCCGGATTTCTAAAGAAAAGCCACCTACCCTAGTGGGAATTGAACCCACGACCCTTGGCAAAGAGTGTTAAGTTCTCAAGCCTTAACAGTCACGTCCACTGAGCCTCCATATGTTCTTATTATTACTGTTATAGTTATAAACTTAAATAAAAACGTATTTATTTTAAAACAATAAAAACAAAGAGTGAATTTTTGCTTATACACAAATAACCTAATACGTTAACTGTTGAAAATATTATAAACATATGTTTTTATTGAAAAATGAATTTGCGTTAACGAAATAAAAAATACCTGAAAAGTGTTGTTTTTAGACTTTTTCAGGAATTTTTTAAAACATTTTCTCTCCGTAACAACCATCCTCGTACTTCAAAGAATATTATGAAAAAGGAATTAGCGAAATCGGTTTAGCTGCTCTCGAGATTTGCGCTTAGCAACACATTTAGCGATTCATTTTTAGCGCGGTTACTCCCTATCTCCGACTAGAAACTTTCACGTTTCAGGCCCTATAGATCACGAAAATATAGGTGGCTCAAATTTATATATATATATATATATATATATATATATATATATATATATGTGTGTGTGTGTGTGTATTTATATATATGCTTGTCTGTTAACGCTCTAGCAAGCTCAAAAATGGCCCGATTTTGATGAAATTTGGTAAAAAAATCTGTCATCTAATTTGAAAGGTCAAGTTTGTTAACCAGCAGAATTTGTACTCGGGAAGATAGTGTTTGGGGCGAAATTCGCGCAAAAAAAAAATCGTAATGCTTACGTTTTTGAGTTTATATGCTTGCAGGTACTTGTTTTATAAGTTTCTTAACATAGGAAAACGAATGAAACCATTTTTAAGGCGATATCTGTAACCGTTTTTGAGAAAAGTGGAATCAATGTTTTTGTAAGTCATTATTTTTTTGTGGGTGCTTAGAATTAATTAATCCCAATTAAGATTTTTAATTTTGGTTATATTTGGAGTTAAGGAAGTATGCGAAAAAAATATTTTATTAATAGACATGAAACGTTTTCGGATCTTCATACATTTTTCGTAAATATCTCGATAACGGTTGGGAAATCGTAGTAAGTGGAAGGTAACCATTCGAATGCTTACTAAATTCTCTACAAAAAAGGTTTTGAAGCAATATTCGATGGGGCAACTTCAATCAGAGATATAAGCGCTTAAAACTTAAAAAGTGTTTGTTTTGAAAGGGTTTTTCTCTTTGTTTATCTCACTTTTTAATTGGTTGTTTCTCGTTTTAAATTGCATTTATCAGTAAAATTAGTATTGCAGTAAAATAAGCTAAGAAACGGTGAAAGGTACTGGTAATAAGTTTGGAGTGGCTGTGGTAATCAAGATGGCTGTGGCTAATTATGATTACGTATGCGTACTTTGTTTTGAATTCTCCTATCTATATAACCTTCCTCATAGCCTCCAACTGAAGTTATCGTTATTTCTTATTTTATAAAAAGATTTAACCCACGACAGAATGGAATTTTATTCGCCATGACGCACATATTTACAGTTGACTATAACAGTAAAACGAATTTGGTAGTAAAACAAGATACTTAAAATGTTTGGTTGCTTAGAATAGATCCTTCTCAGCAGTAGTCGAAGAGTAAGTACGTTTACAGTACATAATTGTATTGACTTATACAGATTAAGAATTATCCGCTTCTGTGTATGTTGGCTACTGTCAGTTTGGTGTGATTTATGATGCTAATCTATTCCATTTCTTCGAGATGTTTGTAACCGCGCTAAGATGACTTAGTTCCTGCGAGTCGAACTTTTATATTATAGATGTTAAATATTTATTTAGTTGAATGTTAACGCCGTATAAAAATCCATTACAAAATATTAAAAATAAATATATATTACATAGAATTTAGGATTTAATCAATAAAAGGAGTACTATTGTTGGATGGGAAAGTTCGGCTAGAAGTTCCCTCGGGATCCAGGTCCCTGTCGCTTCTGCAAACTTTTTAATTACTTCCCTCAATTTGGAACACTAATGGATTGACTTTTCTTTCTTTTTTTTTTTTTTTTTACACTTTATAAAATAAAAGAAGTAATCTTCATTCTAGACCTTTAAATTCAGGAATGCTCTTTTTCGTTTTTAAACCCCAATTCAAATGGTAATTGGGCATTCTAAAATAAATTAAATTGCTTAAATATGCAGAAAAATGATCTAATAGGAGGAAAATCCTAGGAATTTAACTTTTTCTACCTGCGTTACTTTAAAAAATTGAATTATTCAAATGAGAATAGGAAAAGTATTCGAAACTTCTTAATATCTATAAACTTGTAATTCTTGTTGTGCCTTCGCAGGGTGCAACCATCGCTTGTTGGTTCATTGCAGCAGTTTTGTGCAGTGAAGTTCAGGTTTTATTTTGTGAAGTTAGTTATTTCAAATAGTTGCTACTGAGAAGAACGGACATATAAAAGATGACTTAAGACAGATAATTTTAAAAAAACAGGATGAAAAAAGTTTCTTAAGATGTGAAGATCAGTATTAAGCATAATTAAGCCAGAGTTAATGATCGGCTTATTGATATCGAAGTTTTTTTTTTTATTGATTATTTGCCCTTAATTGTTTTAAATAACAATGGCTCGAATAGTGAATGTTTTCTTTGCCAACTTTACCTCTAAATATTTTCAAATTGAGATCCTGATGAAAAATAGGAAAGCTATGAATCATAAATAATTTTTATTATTTAACTTATTTTATTTCTCGACCTTCCGGCTGATAAGTGAATATATAAATTACACCTATAGGCCTCCCAAAACAGCGTTCTAAACAATATTCATCCCCTAAACAATATTCATCCCCTAAACAATATTCATCCCCTAAACAATATTCATGGGTTGAAATGTTTAACACATTCGCTACATATATTCATGGGTTGAAATGTTTAACACATTCGCTATATATATGCCCTGTCTTGCCCTGGGTGATACGTCCGTAGCATATGTGGAAACAGAAACTAATATTTTAAGGATATTGTCATACATAAACTTATTTAATAGAATTTCTGGTGAATTTAAATAAAAAATGCATGAGAAATTTGAGAAATAAGAGGCACATGGGGGCATGGCATGGCCTTTGGTCGCGTGTGAGAAATTCCCTCGCGTCTCAGTTTTTGGCTTTTCTGTTATTTTTTAGCTGCATTATTGACCATATTCTTTTGGTTTATTTACTATTTGTTTGTTATAAAGTTATCAATCAATTTAAAGTGCTTTTAAGAATTAAAGTTTATTATTATTTAATTATTGGAGTGAAATGAATAGAAGAGGGTAATGAACTATAAAATACAATTTAATTTGGTTTTAGTTTTTAAGTGAAAAATGCCGTATAATATTTTTTAAAATTAAAAATGAAAATAAAACATTTTTAGATGAGTAAAACATATAAAAAAAAATATATATATAAAAAATAGAAAAATATTTGTGACGATCGAATAGAAAAAATGTCTAAAATAATATAAAAACGCATGAATTGTACGAAATAACATTATTCCGAATCAAGATCAGCAGAATTCGTAATACAATATGAGCAAGTGAACTCCGAATGCTTGTTACATCTAAAAGTTTTTCTTTTTGTTTTTGCCCAATCCTGAAAATTATTTTGTAATTTCAAAATTATTCCTATGGGACTTCTGTCCCGGAATAAGAATAAAACTTTTCATTCATTAAAAAAAAAAAAAAAAAAAAAAAAAAAAAAAAAAAAAAAAAAAAAAAAAAAAAAAAAAAAAAAAAATCCTCCAAATCTTCTCAGCACGTCGCTTACAACAAATTTTTCAAACTAAACTACAAACGGAACGGCCACAATACTTCACCACAGAAAGAGGATCGTTTACTGTCATAAGTTAGACTGAAAATGTGGGAGATATAGGAGTCTGGGAAGGTATCGAAGCTTCCCCCGCTCCCGTTTTTTTTCCGAACAAAACGTTTTGTAGAGGGTTAGCATGGCAAGTTTTTGTTCGAAAATCATTTCGTAAGCTATGTGAATGTACAAATGACAAATAGAAAAAAATGTCAGAATTAAATAAAATGAAATATTCGCAATAAAATAAATTTACGGCAAGTGCTCGCGGGTTAACAGAGATCTAACTCTACAATCACATCCTTGACAGTTCTATTAATTATTTCGACTGGATTGCGAGGAAAACAATAGAGAATTAAAAGAAAAAAGTTATCAATTATCATGGAACAGACAAGCAATAGTTGAAGAGGCACTATGAACAATAAATGGTTGGTTGGTGATGGAGTATTTATTGCCGAGCCTTATCATCCCTGTCCAGCTCCATTTCATCGTCAAGGGTTATTCTCAATGTAAATCCCTCGTTTTAAAATTCATTGTTTTTCCCTTATCCTCAACATAAATAGAAACTCATGACAATGACAACTCATTTCCCGCAATTTTATTTTCAATGTATCGTTATATTGTGTAACATTTCCCAAATATAATAAAAAATGTTATACAAAAATGTAAAAGTAACATTACTTTTATTCTCCATTGGTCGTTTGAAATGTGCTTTCATTTTATTTGATGGAAACCAACAAACGCTTATATGTGGAATAGTAACGGACTAGATGAAAAATATTTTGGAAACAAAAAATCATACTACGAATTAAAAATATTATTGTCAGTGAAAATATATTATGTGAAAAATATTATTTAATCAAGCTCATTTTATAAATATATATATATATATATATATATATATATATATATATATATATATATATATATATATGTATATATATATATGCAGGGTGTCCCAAATAAGACGGCTCAAACTAATTTTGCGGCCAAAATGTTGGTTTTAGAAAAAAATGTCAGAGGTAAAAGTTGTAGGGCATGACCTAAGCTTTCTGAATATGTCGATTATTTAACATATATACCTAGCATGTGCGCTCGGCGCTAGATGAAATATTGGGGTTAGCAGATGACCTCTATTATTATGCACATTATTTTGAAGGGAATTAAAAGACAAACCCTTTGCTGCAAATCGCACTTCGATATCTTTAAAATCAAATGAGTTTCGTGCGATTCAAATTTCATTGTTTTAAATTAAAACGATTTTTTGGAAGCACTTACAGAGGTCGGTTATGAATGTGTGATACATGACTTTGAGGTATTTTTTCCTCAACTCCTCTAAAAGACATATTTTTCCTAATAACTTTAATAAAATTGAAAATAAGGCATCTTTTTCCAGTGTTTAGTCTTTAGGGATTAACTTAGCTAAATCTGATCGGTCGGTAATGAATATGTGATACATGACTTTGAGGTATTTTTTCCTCAACTTTCTGAAACAATTGTCGCCGATCCTCTAAAAGAAATATTTTTCCTAATAACTTCAATAAAATTGAAAATAAGGCATCTTTTTTAAGTATTTAGCGTGATTTTTCATTTGAGAGGTACAATTTAAGTGATAACTATCATTTCTTTGATAGATTAAATAATAAATTGTAAAGAAAGTTCTTACCTTGCAGTTTCAAAGCTTCCATTTAACTGTATTTTTATTCCGTCAAAAATGAATAGTGTCTTCAAAGACGCCACTTTCGACATCCAGACACCTTTGAAGTCCGGAACATATACTGTCAACTGCACTCAATGCCTGTTCCTCCAGTATGGCTCTGGAGGCTTCAGCAATCCTTCTTCGCATTTGGTCTTGTGTGCTAGGCGGATCAGAATAGACCATATTTTTAAGTGAGCCCACACGAAGAAGTCCTACGGAGTGAGTTCAGGTGATCTAGGTGGCCAAGAAATAGGGCCATCCCTGCCAATCCAACGGTTTCCGAATATGCAGGTTACATCATTCCTAGCTTCTCAGGAATAATGGGATGGACAACCATCATGCTGAAACCACATTGTATGTCTTGTCTCTAGTGATAAGTTTTCCATGAGCTTTGGAAATCTATCCAAGATGAATGTCCTGTATGCATTCTCTATTACGGGACCTTCCAAAAAATAAGGGCCAATAATTTTACTGCCCAGAATCCCGCACCAAACGTTTACTGACCACCGATACTGGTGGTCCAGCTGCCTTATCCATCACTTACAAATGTGGTTTCACCACTGAAGTGAACATTCCTCATGAATATCCCGTTTTGCCGTAAGGAGTTGATTCCCCACCTGCACTAATCCTCCCTCACTTCCATATCTCTATTTGAAAGGTCTTGATGCAAGGATATATGATAAGGGTGGTACTTACTGCGCTGGAGTGTAAGGTGAACAGTTCCTCTTGCGAGGAACTGCGCGTGAAGTCAAGCAGCCTCCGAGCTTTATGTCTACACTCCCCGAAAACAATAATCATATCCACAATCTCACAACTTGTGAATTTCATGGTTGAAAGTGAATATTACACTAATAATGAACAAAATCAAAATAATGAACCATAATCCAAAAAGTAATATCGGATCCAAAGGATTAGATAGATAACATGAATGATCAGATTTAGCTAAGTTAATCCCTAAAGACTAAACACTGGAAAAAGATGCCTTATTTTCAATTTTATTAAAGTTATTAGGAAAAATATGTCTTTTAGAGGAGTTGAGGGAAAAAACCTCAAAGTCATGTATCACACATTCATAACCGACCTCTGTGTGATATAAGTGCCTCCAAAAAATCTTCTTAATTTAAAACAACAAAATTTGAATCGCACGAAACTCATTTGATTTTAAAGATATCGAAGTTCGGTACGCAGCAAAGGGTTTGTCTTTTAATTCCCTTCAAAATAATGTGCATAATAATAGAGGTCATCTGCAAACCCCAACATTTCATCTAGCGCCGAGCGCACATGTGCGGTAAGTATGTTAAATAATCGACATATTTAGAAAGCTTAGTTCAAGCCCTACAACTTTTACCTCTGACATTTTTTTCTCAGACCAACTGTTTGGCCGCAAAATTAGTTTGAGCCGTCTTATTTGGGACACCCTGTGTATATATATATATATATATATATATATATATATATATATATATATATATATATATATATATATATATATTTCAACGTTATTTTAATAAATCCAAAGATTATCAACCATCCATCTAGGATTTGCCATAGAGGAAATCTTACTTCTATTATTGCTATTTTTATAGCCTAAAAGGTAATAAATAAATAATAGATATATATAATAATAGGAAATACCGATTGAGGGGGAGCAGATTAGCTCAAAACCGGTCAGGGTAATAAAACATATGAAGTAGAGGTGAAATTTATTTATAACCTTTTAGGCTATAACAACAATTTCCCTTAAGCCAACAAGGATGAATGACTGCCGGAAGAAGCCGCATCACAACAAATACATTTAATTCCCAGTGAAGCGATATATATATATATATATATATATATATATATATATATATATATATATATATATGAGTGTGTGTGTGTGTGTGTGTATAGAAAGAGAGAGAGAGAGAGTTCTGTGTGCGTGTGTCCTAGGCAAAAATAATTTCTGGAATTCGTTATGATATGTGAATTCTGCATATAAACTGTTCCACTAATGTGTTAGTGTACATATATAGTATATATGTACACTAACGCATTGTATATATTATATACTTATAACTTTCCTTTCTTTCTTAGAATAATCGACTAAGATTTTTCAATGGTGTAGGCTAGATCAAATGCCTTTTAACACCACACGTTACAAAACTAAACCACTTTTAGAATCACATTTTGACCATTATTGCCATAATTAAAACTTTTTGGCTTGTACTTATATCCAAAAAATGCTCCTTAACCCTGTCTCAAGGAAATCCTTGTAAAGGTGAACGAGCTCTAACGATGTAACTTTGTATATGAAAAGGCATTATAGTATCATTTAAGTGCATGATGTGGAAGTAGGACTTTGTTTTGATCTATTCCCCAATTTTAGTTCCACTATATCCTGCATTGAAAATTTTGGATTATTTTACAAACATTTTATAAAATTCTAAAACCAAAATTGTTTTCAGGTGAAAGTGAGTTTTGTTGAATATAGAGCAGAAATTAAAGCGGAGACAAGTCGATTTGAAAGTTACTCAGTGTTTGATAGTGTTTCCTATAGTAAAAGTGTGAAAATGGAAAATTAGAAACTTTTAGAAGAGAAACATTTGGGGAAAGTTCTGAGAGGAACGAAGTTTATGGATCTCATTCGTTGGAGAACCAAGGTGCGACAACTTCACCAATTCATAACTTGCTCCACTGTTTGTTTTCATTTTATTCTCTTTCATGAAAAAAAAAAAAAAAAAAAAAAAAAAAAAAAATCATTCTTTCAAAAGAATGGCTTGAAACGTTTTGTTGTAAATGAAGAAGAAATCATGAAGCTCTCAGGAATTTTTAATAACCTAATTAATATCGTATTCTAAGTATTGTGATAAGCAGAGGTTGTCTTCTGGTAAGCTAGCGATTTGTACTCCAGGCTGGTCGATTGGTTTCATTGGAGGTCTCGTTAAAAGAGTTTATTAATTGGTCATGGATGTTCTGAAAGAGAGGAAGCTACCGTAAAAGACTCGCAATAGTCTTGTGGAAGAAAGGATAAGTGTAGAGCCATCTAATGAACGATAATTTTACGATATATTTTTTTTAGAAATATATAAGTTATTATAGCGGGGTGTAAACCAGTGTTCATACGAAGTAATTGTTTAAATAAAAGAGTGCCTAGAAAAATTGTATCTGAGAACTATAGGTTCTAACATCCTACTGCTACCTAAAAAAATATTTAGCTATTTCAAGTAATACATAAATTTTCCCAATAACTTTAAGAGAGATCGCCAGTCAAAATTTATGATGGTTCATACATCAACTTGATTGATCATTGTGTAGTATCTTTCCTTCTTCATTGACAGTCTTATACTAAAAGAGGATCCTACCATTGGCGAAACAACATACACACCATACTATGGCAATCCCGATGAATTTCCGTCGAAAAAAAGTGATTTTTATTTTTATTTATGTCATAAACTTCCTTAGTGGACATATTTTTAGTGAGCTAATCTGCAAACCAGTATTGTCAATTTCAGTGTCTGTATTACTGCTGGGTGTGTGTGTGTGTGTGAGTTAGTGCTCCTGTTGCCTCAAAAATGACTACGGGGAGATCTCCCGCGGTTCCTCTCTTCCCCATAGGGAGGAACCCCCTTATGAAATTGTTCTCACGACACAATCCGGAAGTGCCGACTAGAAACTTTTACGTTTCAGGACCTATATAGAAAATGACGATGGTTCAAATTGTGTGTGTGTGTATATATATATATATATATATATATATATATATATATATATATATATATATATATATATACAGATATTGGTTGTTTTGATATTTTGTGAAAAGCGTATCTTGAATATATATATATATATATATATATATATATATATATATATATATATATATATATTCAAGATACGCTTTTCACAAAATATCAAAACAACCAATATCTGTTTCTATTACTTTATAAATGTCATTAGGGATAATAAAGGAATCGCGCTAGGATGAAGAAGTTCCTACGAGTCGTTTTTTTTTCTTTTGGGTAAACTTAGCTCGAAAAAAAATTTGCGTTACTAGGGTTCCAGTTAGACGTTTTATAAATATACTACAACATATTATTAATATATTTGCAAGGCAATATCTCTAACGCTTTTCGAAGTATAACCTTGATTTTTCTTGATTATGAGGCATCGAAAACGTATTTAACGCTATTTTCTACTGAAATAAGATTCTTGATAAAGCGATCTCATACAGAGATATCGGCGCTTAAGTGGACCCATGACTGCTTTTGATAATGTGAGTTTCCTGTTATGGAACCTGTGTGCTAAAAACAAATCTGGCATCCGTTTTTAAATATATTTTTTTTATAATGGATAACTTTTAAAGGTAGATATATGGAATATTTTTATAGAGTCGAGTATGTAAAACAATTTTTTATTTAAAAATGGATGTCAGATTTAATTTTAGCGCATTAAAAAAAACTATATTCAAATTTTGGGAAGGTTCAAAAAAAAAAAAAAAAAAGAAAATGTATTTTAAATTTCGCTAAGGCTGGACCCTTAAAATTTTGTTAAGGATTAAAAAATCCAGCGATATTTCGAAGAACATTTACCCGATTTGAACCAAATTTAGAGGGTCGATAAAGGTTCTAAAGTTACTCATTTTCGTACGTTTGGTGTATTTCTACGCGTTCTGGAATCGACGTTGTATGCAAAAACGTTTAAATTTGACTTTTTTTTTTTTGAGAACCATTTCTCACTTGTACTTTCCGAGATGATACAATAGTCATTTCGATGGTTCGAAAAAGGAGTCTTCCTTCTTTTCAAAAAGTCCAAGGACGGTAAAAGTCGGGTAATTTCAAGGCAAGATATTGAATTTCAAAACGTAATCTACATTGTTCGCTTACAATTTTTTAGTACTCCAGGTAAATTTCAACATTTATTTTCAGCTGAATGTTTGAGAAGTGCGTTTTCTCGCTTTTCCTTTTAATTTAACCTTTTCCTAGTTATGTACTACACATAAAAAAATTCTCGTTGGAGGGTTGGTGAGGGGCAAGTCGTGCAGATAATAATAAAGGACGTTAAAATGACATACATTTTATGGTTAATTAGTTTATTATGTCGTCGTGATTTTGAAGCTTTTATCAGGGCCTTTAGAAGACAATGTATTGATCTATATAGCAGTTGGTACATTAGTGTAAGTGATTACTAATATTTAGGATTAAGTGAATCTTCGAAGAATCATTGAAGGTTTGAAACAAAGGATTCTGAAGATATATTGTTGTTGATTGTTGCCGAATCCTGAAGAGATGGATTGCTTATCCTGTCCCAATATCCTCCCTTATTTATATTCCGTAGGCTTAGACCCCGGGGACAGGAAAATAAATCGGAAATGAAAGAGATACAAACAGAAGTAAGACTCCCTCAAAAGAGCATTCTATGGAATTTATTCCAGGTACATTAATGATTTTAATTAAAGTATGACGATTTATTTACTCAATTATTCTGATTTCTAATCAAAATGGAGGCCACAATTATAACATTAATTAAAGAAAAGCAATTTCATAATTCTTGACTAACATCAAGTATATATTAACATATCGTTATTTTAGAATATTGACTCCATTAATGGCTGATTTAATTATTTAGTTTTAATTGACATATTACGTTTATTTTATATTTTCATTGTCTATCAGAGTGAGAAATAGGTTAGTTTCTTTGAAGTTATTATAAGACATACGTACCACTAGGGGTGGTGGCTTTTCTTTAAAAAAAGAAAAGGCATCAGCCCTATCCTAGCTAGAAAACTTTGATAACCTTAATTCTTAGTTAATAATAAATGGACGTTAATATTTAAATAAACAAACATACATGAATGCTTAGCTAAAGTTGATTTTTTTTAAATTTCTTATATAAATATACAAGTGAAAAACGTATGAAATCCTTCTTCACTAATTCCTGAGAATCGTCTCATGGTTATTTTTTTTTTGTATAAAGCAGAAATTAGTCATATAATTTAATAACCATGAGACGATTTTCAGGAATTAGTGAAAAAGAATTTCATACGTTTTTTACTTTTATATTTATATAATAAATTAAAAAAAAAAATAATAATAATAATAGCCTCGGTATTTTTGCTAATACAAACAGACTGAATTTTTAAATTCAAACTGTATAATTATTTCAAATCTTTATTAAATTATTTTGATAACTTTAAATAATCAGTTGCAACTGTCGTTTTTTTTTCTTTTAACCTCTTTGAAATGTTAAGCAAAAATATTAAATATTTTCAATAGTAAAACAACATAGAGAAATTGATATTTAACAATCCCAAAAAGAATAGTTATTTACCAGAAATTAGATTTGATTATTGGGTCAGCTGGTTGGAACAAAAGTCTAACTCGAAGGAACTGAGCGCGTTTCCGTCCCTCGTGATATTTGGAAAGTTCGGAATAAAAATAAATTAATTTTTTGTGTGAATCATTAGCGAAAAAATGTAAACACATGTAAAAACGGAACCTCTCAGCGAAGTTGATCTTAGGTGTGACAACAGGAAACTGAATTTATTCTAAGCGGAAATTACCGATTGTGATCGCTCAATTTAAAGTCGCAAAGGAATCATGTATGTGGAACATTCAATGAGCTTTCGAATTGTTATTTACTACGATTATCCAGCCACTTCCTGTTATAAAATAAAAATCTATTTTTTTCTATTTTTTGGACAAAGAATATAGATATGGTCTTGGAAATGATTTCGATAGATTCCCCACGTTCAATTACTATAAATCGTAGGTCTGGAAGCTTAGTAAAGCAAAATCGTAAGCGTTACAATTTTTGTCGCGCAAATTTAACCCAAAAAAACATGTTTCGGTGGACGTATTCTGTTGGTTAATGACCTTGACATTTCAAATCATGCAAAATATTTGTGTACCAAATTTCATCAAAACGGGTTCATTTTTTAATCTAATAGAGAGCTAACTGACAATATACAGGGTTTATAGCAAGATAATGACAATACTCCAAGGGCGTGAAACTAGACAAAAAATGTAGTTCAACACATTTCTATCTCTCTCCGTTCCAGAAATATGCCGTTCTAAAGCTTATTTAGAAAAAAAAAACACATGTTTTTCGTAGTACAACCCCACTTTTCTCTACTTTTACACATTTTATTACAACGATTCATTGCATTTTTGAAATCAGCATTAAATATGCTTCAAGGGAAAATTTACAACTTTTGTAAGATTCGGCAGTCCGCAGGATTTAGTATGGAAGCTTTCATTATACTTGTGAACATTGAATGTACATTAGCGTTAATACAAATTTATTGCTGATTTCAAATATGTAATGATTTGTTAAAAAAAAAAAAAAAAAAAAAAAAAAAAAAAAAAAAAAAAAAAAAAAAAAAAAAGGGTACAAGTAGAGAAAATGGGAGTTGTACTACAAAAAACACGTTTTTTTTTTCTTTTTCTAAAAAACCTTTAGAACGGCATATGTCTGGAACAGAGTGAGATAAAAATGTGTGGTCGGTGGTGTTGAACTACATTTTTCGTCTAGTTTCACCCCCTGAAGGATTGTCATCAACTTGCGATACACCCTGTATATAGCATATGTAAATTTGAGCCACCTTTTTTACGTGATCTGTGAGTTTTCAAACTTGAAATATTCTAGTCGGAATTTCCTAATTGCGTCCAGCAATCTACTACTAATTAATGTCGCCAATTTCGGATTTTCAAGTTATATTCCGAAAGGAACTAATGGTATAAATTTCGATGTGGCGTTTACAAAATAAATAAATAAAAAAAAATGAAATAAAAAAATATATTCCGGGGAGAAAATTTAGCAAACTAAAATCTATTCAGAATTTCCTTTTACCAGGATTCAGAAAAAAAAAAAAAAATAGGAATAAACCAGGATGAGGAGTTGAAGCGGTTTTCTTCTTTGGAGTACTTCGGCAAATAGAGAAAAAAGTAGAGGAAAAGTTGGAAATCAAGTTTTTCTAAGGAAGGAATACCTTCTCGAGACCCATCGGAAAATTTATTCAAGGGTCCTTGTTCGGAAAACTTCTTCCCAGTTTTTATTCAAGTTCTTCGTCTAAGAGATGTACGAACATTAGTCTGATTCAAGCATGAAAAAATGAATTCTACTTGTACTCATTTAGCTGTAAATAAACAAAATAATATAAAAAGAATAACTTTTTAGAACTTATTTCTTTCATTATAAATAATATAAGTTCGTTCAGAAGAATATATTTTTCTCTTTAGATTATTAGTTAAGTTGGCTTAAATAAAAATATACTCATTTAGTATGGACATCTGTATGGTAGTTAAAATCTCCTATTAGAAGTAATAAAAGTCCGTCACGGAGAAGCTGCATAACTAAGCACTTTCCTCAGAATTTGGGTTGTGTAGACTGGTTTCCAGAACAATTTGCTTAAAATATCCTACATAAATAAAATAAAAACATGAATAGTTCTCTTTTAATTTTCTAATGAGTAACTGTTAAATTATTAATTTTGTAATTAATTTGCTTCCAGAGTTATATTTACACATGGTACCTACTACACTACTTAATAAATACAAAAAACTTCATATTTTCGTCTTATGATCTGACGCAGGAACAGGATACAGTAAACCCCCTCTTCCGGGAGACCGATTTTGGTGGTTAACGAACTCGTTCAATCGTTTACTAATTGAATGCTATATAGCAAGTTTCGTGCCGAAAAAACAAAAACTCTGGCCGCTATCGGGTTAACAGACATATATATATATACATTTTAACGGGGGTAATTTTCGGTGTCTACTAGGTAGGATCGATAAACATTTGAAGAAATTTTTCAAAAATTCCGTCATGAGTGCAACCTCAATAGCTACTTTCCTTCGGAGGAAAGTGCTAAAATGATTTCATCTGCAAAATATATATATATATATATATATATATATATATATATATATATATATATATATATATATATATATATATATATATATTTCATTATATCATAAGTAAAAGCACAATAATTTCTTTTTTTTTGGTGCATCTTCTGCTGAGGTCATTACCACCGTCCTTTTTTATTTTGTTTCTTGTATCTGTCTGGACCCTTTACTCGAATAATGAATTAGACTATCTAAGTACTGGAGATCTTATAATCTAAACTTCATCTTAGCGCGGTTCCAGTTCTTTTTTTTTTTTCCTTTTTTCGGCGCATGTACATCTAGGTCATTAGCGCCGACATCCAGAGTGTAGCGAGGAATTTTACCAGCGATCCGTGGGATGATAAAATTCCTGCCGGAGGTTGGGAATCGAACCCACCATCTCCCGCTTATGAATCCAAGGCGCTAGCCATTAGACCACGGGAGACCCCGGTTCCTGTTTATATCCCTATTTTCATTTGAAAAGCATAGAATAGAAACAGATAATATTTTCCTCCACCTTTGTTCAAAGGGTTTTATGGCTATACCTGGGGTCGGGTCCGCAAGACCCTAGAAACCTCTTCTACCGATACTTCATTTCATACTTTTCAATGAATTGGAAAATATCAAAAATGTTCACATATTCCTGTGTTCTTTTACTATAGTAATAATTCTACAGATAAAATCAATTAAAAAATAAAATAAAGAAACCAACAACACAAAGGCATTGAAAATATTCAAAAGACGTCATCGAATCACTTTCTCTTGGCAAGCTATATTTCTAACAATGAATTGTTTTTCTTATTTTGCCTAATCTGTTTTATTGTAAAATACATTATCCAACTATAAGCAATTAAACAATAACAAGGAATAAAAAAAGACAAAAAGAACAGTTCGAATAAGCAAAATCAATTACTTTAATGTTTTAAGCACTTATTTCTCCGATTGACATCGCCTAATCAAAACTTTCATTAGAATCTTTTTTGTAGAGCATTTAGTAAGCTTTCTAATGGTATTCTTTCGTTTACCAAGATTCTCAACCTTTTTCGAGATATTAAGGAAAATATACAAAGTTACCAAAACTTTTTATGTCTGTTAATAAAATATTTTATTCTAACCCTTCCTTAACTCCAAACGTAACCAAAATTTCAACATATTAGTTTTAATGATAGTAAAACATGCAGAAAATGTTTCAACTGAATCCCATGATTACAAGTACGCAAACCAAAAACGGAATTCAAAAACTATTTTTCCAATTTTCTCAAAACGGTTAAAGCTATTGCCTTGAAAATGGTTTTATTCGTTTTCCTAGCTAAAGAAGCCTATAAAACGAGTACTTACAAGCTTATGAACTCAAAAATGTAAGCGTTACGATTTTTTTTTGCGCGAATTTCGCCCCAAACGCCATCTTCCAGTGGGCGGATTTTGCTGGTTAACGAACTTGACCTTTCAAATCGGGCGACAGATTTTTGTACCAAATTTCATCAAAATCGGACCATGAGGGAGGCCAGAAATCTGCGAACAGACAAATATATATATATATACAAATTTTAACCACCGTTATTTTCGGTCTCTAGGGGTTCTGAAACGCGAAATTTTCTAGTCGGCACTTCCGGATTGTTTCATTGTATCAACCTTATAAGCGGGGTTCCTCCCTATCGGGGAGGGAGGAACCGCGCTAAAAACATAGCATTTCTAAAGTGACACAACTCAAAAATCGGTTTTATTCACACCGTCATAGCTATGACGGTCTATATCTCTTTATCAACGATCAAAACTGTATGCACTGTGTGTCCGAGCTTGTACACCAGAGGGCACTTGTTTCACCCTTCCTGTCTTAATGCTAACCACCACATCATCCAGTCTTTTCAATTTGCTTGTAGGGCTGTTGGCCATTACTGAGCTCTTAACGTTTTTAATAAATATGTCTTTATTGTTTTAGTCCTCCTGTCATTTATTCTTCACTAGACCTTTTAAATAACTCTTCACGCCTTGTAAAGAATGGGCAAGGCAGGATCAGATGACTTAGCAGCGGCTCGCCTCGCCAGTTCGTCCACTTTTCAGTTGTCCTCAATTCCCGTATGCCCTGGTATCCAAACAACGAGACGGTCGTTCTCCTAGAGTACGAGGCAGCCATTCTTCTTGTAGGTGCGGGTCCTTTGTAAATTTATTTTGGAGTGCAAGGAGGTACTGTTGGAGTCTGTGCTCACCAATATTGTAGTGTCATCTAATTGGGTTATAACACTGACCTTCTTAAGTTTTCACCTCTTAAAGAAAAATTTAATAAAGAAGAACAGAAAGGCCAAGTGAATTATCATTGAGTAAGAATCTTGTGAAAGACATAAATAATTCTAATAATGTAATCTGAAGATAAAAAATGGCTTTGCTCCAAAATTTTTAGGGGATTAGGATTCATTATTAATGACTTCTTAAACTTCGTAAAAAAATATCTGCGTAATGAGGGCAGACTAGAAAACAAAACAGGAGCACATTCATCTTCTTATTTTTATCCGAGTTGGACCTCATTTATATCCTGAATTTTTCGGAATTAGTTTAAAATAGTTTATCCTTCATACATAATTATAATTTTATTAATGAAAAATGATATTTGTATTATTCATTACATTTATTCATAAAATCCGCAGTATATATTCTAACCAAGATGGAACCTGCAATTTGATCCGTCGCGACGGATCAAATGGAACCGTCACGTGGTCACGTGGATTTGATCCGTCGCTTGGTGGAACGACGCGTCGCTCCACCACTTAGTGTTTTAATTTTCACACTTTTAATTGAATCTTTCTTTTATGGGAACTATTAAAGAATCTTTTTGTACACAAGTTTGATTTTTTAGGACGAGCTATCTCTATTTCGTTTTTAATTATTCCTTTAATTTGAAAAAAAAAAACAGAAAATTTCTGAACATAGAAAAAAAGTAGAAACTGAAGGAATCAAAGATTCGACGGATGCTGATGTGTTTTCTAGAGTCTAGTGCTGAAAAGCCAATTTGGCAGGAACTTAAATGCACATTTTGTTCTATATTTATATATATATATATATATAAGTTCCTTAACTGTTCAATAATATCAAGTAGGGATCTAATAATGCAGGCAGTGGGTCCAATCTGGAAGGCAGTGGATGTGTATAAAACAATATTGGAAAAGTTGTGTATTTTTTAATTATTACCTTATAATTTAAGTATTGTTTACAGGTATTTTTGTTTGTAATTTTTAAATGAGCGTTATTACTTTTGTTTGCTATAATAGATTTGTGTATTATTTACAGAATTACTTGTAGTTTTTATTGAACATGAAATTTTAAAACTTTTATCCAAATAACTTTTTTCATAAAATGTCAGTACAAACATTTATTGTTGTAGATTACAATTTTTTAAATATATGAATTGATTTTAAAACACAAAATTAATTTTAAGAATTTGAAATCAATATAATAGACTGATGGAATAGCCAGCCATAGACGAGCATTGGGTAGCCATAGACGAGCATTTTTTCCTGCAGGAAAGATGAATCCGCACGGAAAGAACGCCAGTGTACGGGTAAAGGTCGATTCACACTATACGTACCGTCACCGGCAGGCCACCGTCCAGCCGCCGACCGGCAAGATGGAAGCCAATTCATACCATAAGGATCTCCACCGACAGGCCACCGTCCATCAACGTCGAGAAAACATCTCTCAGTCTGTTTTCTATGCGGGTTGACTTAGTTTCTAACAATCTCTAAATTAAATAATACAAAATTAGCAATAATTGCTTTATTTGAGGCTATGAGAGATTTATTGTAAGTTGGAGAAAATAAATTGTTTAATTAATAAATAATTTGAATATGTATTATTTTTATATTTTTCTATTGCCTCTATTCTTCAGAATCATTGGCAATTTTCAATAAAAATCCAAATAAAAAAAAATGTATTTATGAACTATTAATTTCTATAACGTTACGTTAAAATGTAATCGGGGATGAGCAAAATAGCAATAATTATAAAAAATAGGGCAAAAACTATAAATTTTGTATATAATTTTATTTGGCAACTTAAAGTGCATTTAGGTCTTTCATATTCTAGGAGAATAATTATCATAATCTAATAAAACAGTCCACTAAATTTTGTTTCAATTAGTTTGCTAGATTTTGCATAAATAATTTCACAATTGAGGTTGTAACGAAAAAATTAAAATTTTTCTAATTGTGCCAAAATCCATGTCACATTACATATTTCAAATATTTAAAAAAAAAAATTAGCCCGACCAAATTGACCGATTTTCAATCTGTAAAATGTTTTTGAAACATTTAACGCCTTGTTTTTTTTTTTGTTTTTTTTTTTTAAATATAATAATTTAAAAAAATGTTCCGGTAATTTGTCAAATCACGTATATCTCTTTAATGGTAGTATAATGACTTCCAATGATATTCCTGCAAAAATTAGCTTGCCCCCTTTCAACGTCGAACTATAACTACGTTTTTACGGATTGGCCCTCATCCATTACATATTAATTGAAAAATGATTTTAAGTATGACTGAATTCACAAGAGAAACATACATGATTATCAAAGGACAATTCAAATTAAAGAAATTATGCAAAAATAAATTGAAATAATAAACAATTATTAACTTATAATTATAATTGTAACAGCGATAATTGTACGTCTTGTAGTCCAACCGAACCCATACGTAAATAATAAAAAGAATTATAAAAAATGCATGCATGAATAATGAATATTAGTATTAAAAGTAATAGTTATAATTTTGAATATAGTATGTTGTCTGTGCGGATTGACTTAGTTTCTAACAATGTCTAAATTAAATAATACAAAATTAGCAATGATAGCTTTAAATTTGGATGAAGAAGAGGAAACCTCTAATGTAACCGTGAATGAAGAATTATTATCAAAAAGAAAGTTGGTAGGAAAATATTCAAAGAGCTGCAAGGTGATGAAATAGTATTTCAGAATGTCTCAAGAACAGTATTTTATACTTTTATCAAAAACATTAAAAAACAACCTTTCGAGAAGCAATTAGTCCTGAAGAAAAGGGCGTCTAGGGGAAGGATAAATAAATAAATAAAACATTAACATTTTCATATTTATTTTTATTTATAATGTAAAAATATAATTTTAGACATAAAAAAAGATACAAGGTACAATTTATAATAAAAAAAATACAATTTATAGAATATATGTACATATATCTTATTTAGACTTGAGGCTTGAAATTCTTATAATAATAACTCTGTGTAGAACCTACACAGTGAAACTTATATAACAGCTTTTTTAATTCTGCTAATGGAGTATTCCCCTGGCAACATCAATACATTTGTTTTCTAATTAATGATTTATTAATAAAGTATGTCTCATGCCTGCTGTGATGAAATCCTTTCCAACGTGTTGCCATATTTTATCTTTCTGTACATTTTCACCGTATTTATAATCAGCCATATTATACAGTTCTTCATGTTCGATGAATTTTTCGTCATCCATATTCATAAATAAATAAAAATATTCACTTAAAATAATACGCAGTAAGAAAAGAACCTTCTCTAAGAAAGGTAAGAACCGAACTGGATGTGCCGGTAGAGTGTTCACACACACCGTGCAGGCACCGACATGCACCAACCTGTACCGACATGTCAGAACATTCTTTCCGAGAATCCTACTAGTTGCCTGCTGGTGGGCTGCCGGTGCCCTGTCGTTGACGGTCAGCTCCTGTGTGAACTACCTCATTGGAAATACATTGAAGAATATTTTGCCGGTCGGCTGCTGGACGGTGGCCTGTAGGTGACGGTATGTATAGTGTGAATTCCACCTATGCAGGCCGTCTCGGGGAGAAAATTCTGACGTGCCGGTCTCGGTCGGCGCCTTGACTTTCTTTCTTACCTTTCTTATAAAAGTTTTTTTTTTTTCTTACTGTATATCATTTTATGTGTATTCTTACATTTATTTATCATATAATTATAATAATATAATATAATTATAATAATATAATTTGATCATGAGTTTTTGAAAAATAAGACAATAGACAATGTATTTTTGTACCAAATTTCATCAATACTGGAGCATTTTTGAGCGTATGAGAGGCAAACTTTTCTGAAATCATTTTTTTTTCCAACAATAAAATGAAAAAAAAACATTTCTGACCTTTTGAAATGTTAATATATATATATATATATATATATATATATATATATATATATATATATATATATATATATATATATTCTTCAACAATTCAAGACTAACTTTTCTGAAATAATTTCTTTTAAAATATTTCTGAAATCTTGAAATATTAATTTTTTTTATTTATTATTTTTTTTACAACAAAATTTTAATGTTAAAAAAAATAAATAATTCAACATTTCAAAATTTCAGAAATGTTTTAAAATTTTTTTTTTATGTATATATATTTCTGTTCACTCTCTCAAACGCTCGAAAATGGTCAGATTTTTATGAACTTTGGTACAAAAATACATTGTCTCTTTTATAATTTTATCAAAAACTGATTATAAAATTAAATTATTGATGAATAAATGAAAATATACACTTATAATAACATGCAGTAAAAAGAAAATGCCGGTGGCCTGCCGGTAGCAAGATTGGTCAGCCGGTGGCCTGCTGGGGGCCTGCCGGTGACGGAACGCTCAAGTGTGAACTACCTCATTGGAAATACATTGAAGAATATTTTGCCGGTCGGCGGCTGGACGGTGGCCTGCTGGTGACGGTACGTATAGTGTGAATCGACCTTAAGGAAGGAAAGCGTGCCGGTCGGGTTATCCCTTCAGTCGGCTCCCTTTGATATAATCCGTTTAGTTTTCCTCTCGTTAGTGGGCGCTCGTCTTTCCTCTTAGATTCCACTGTATCCTCCAGGATTGCGTGTCAGCTTTTTAACATTGCTTATAGCTATGGAGACACTGCGTCAACTATTTCTATGGCTCTAAATCTTATATATTAGTCCAGGCGCTGGATGGAGTTGAGTATGCAAAATGTGAGGACCGGCAACTATGCTCAAATTATTTTACTTGATACCCTAAATAATAGAAAATCACATGTTGCCGGCAGCTGTGCTGGTCCCTTTCCCTCCCCCCCCCCTTCTCTCTACTCGGCACGTTCATACTCGGCACGAGTCATAACGCTTGGAGTAGTCAGTAGAAAATAATTTGTAGCGCATAACGATTTATTTTTGTGTATAATAATATTTAAGGCGGCGCTAATGGCCAAGATTTATGTCGATGCGCCGTAAAAAAAAAGAAAAAAAAAAAAAGAAAAAAAAAATAATCGATTGTTTTATTAGTTTGTTTTATTTTAACAAAAGTGCAGACAATGTCACTACAAGTGATAAATCTAAAGAAACGAAAACTAAACGAATTGCCGTGTTTGTTGTGTGATAAGACGGGTGATTTAGTGAAAAATCCAAAACCACTTTTATTAGTATTCAAAAAGCAGCAGATCGCAGAAAAGATTATATTAGTGAGAAAATAAAAAGTGATACAGACTTTACTGCACACAATTGTTCCTGGAATCGAGGTTGTATTGCTAGTTATATCGTCGACACAAAAGCAAACTATCGAATGTGAAAAACGCATTTTTCATTTTAAATTTTTCTGATTGCTGTTGGACCGATGTACGTTGTGGCAAAGTCTCGAAAATTAGAGAAAAACAATCATCAATTACAGCAAATCAATCTAACGAATGTGCATTAAGTCTAATTAAAATATATCATAGGATAAAATATATATAAAGTAATCTATAAGTTACCAACCATTTTTCACATTCGATACTTTGCATTTGTATCGACGATATTAGTGAAGAGAAAATAAGGCGTCGAGAATTAGCATTACTAAAGCAGGAGAATGCCTCTACTTCCATCACTACTGAAGCAAATGTTTCAGGTAGCCAACGTGTTCGTCGGTCATCAAGAAGTGGATTAAAACTTGATACAAGTCAGAAATGTTTAATTTGTGGTAAACAAGCAAGAAATAAAAACAAAACTCTTTTTGTATGTTCTGAAATTTCAGCAGCGGAACAAATTTTAGATACTGCCCGAAAAAAAACAAGATGATGTTTTCACAAAAATTAGCACTTGCGAACAACCAGCTGATTTATTTGCAAGGGAAGTGAGGTATCATAAACATTGTTATCGTGATTATCTACGACTACCAAGAAATTCTGAAAATCCAGCAGGCAGACCTGGCATATTACTTTTACTTAATGTGTTAGTAATGTGGTACTAACACGCGGCAGGATATTGTAAATCTACCTATTTCAAAAATTAACATTGTTGATGGTACGGCACTTGTTCATCGGATCCAATTAAAAAGTTACAGCACATTTGGTGATTTTGCTGAGGCATTTTTTAATAGAATTCATAATCTTTTTGGGCAACCAAATGTAGAACGAGTAGACATGGTATTTGACAGATATGATGATATTTCAATAAAATACTTGGAATCAACTTTACGGAGTAAAGCTCAAATAATGAGAAATTTTATAATTTCAAATGAGCACACCAAAATCCCAACTAATTGTAATAATTTCTTTGCAAGCACTGAAAATAAATTACAGCCGGTTGGATTTCTATGTACTGCTCCCCATAGATATGCACAAATAAAAGAATATTGCGAGTTATATATTTGTGGAGGATTTGATGATCCAACAGAATGTTTCAAATTACAAGGTTCTTTATTTTTTGAAGTACCTGACATGAATTCGAACCATTTAGAAGCGGATTCAAGGATGTTTTGTCACATATTTTACGCAGTGAAAATCAAACTTAGCCATATCATAATAATTAGCGCTGCTACAGATGTTTTCATTCTTGGAATTCACTTCTGGAACAAGTTTGCACGTCTAGGCTGTTTAGGTTTATGGTTCGACGGTTCGTATAAGAAGAAATTCATTTCAGGGTGGCATCTGGCTGCTCAATCCCTTGGAGAAAATATTTGTGGTATTTTGCCAGCATTACACGCTCTGAGTGGTTGCGATTCAACTAGCAGTTTTGGCTCGAAAAAAAATGCTTTAAAAGCTGCATTGTTAGATTTTGTACAAGAGGCTCTAAAGCATTTGGGAAATCATACCTAAGTGTCGAACAGCTAAAACAATTGGAAAACATTTGCACCTACCTTTTTTCAAAAAAAATTCAACGGCTGATGAACTTCGGTATAAGTTAATTTCCCAAAATATCGGTTTCGGCTTAAATTTATTAAAAGTTATTTGCACATCAGATGCTCTACATTTACATCTATTGAGGGATTCAGCAGAAACATATGTATGGGTGAATGCTGACCAAACTCAACTACAGCCTATTGATCACACCTTCTTAGGCTATGAAAGGAAGGATGGTAATTTGTACCCACGACAAATGACCATGCAACCGGAATTTTTGATTCAACCGTGTAAATGTACATCCAATTGTAAGACAATGGCTTGCTCTTGTAAAAAATTACATAATGATTGTATTTCTTTATGCAAATACATAAATAACAATTGTCAGAATAAAAAAGATTGATAATTTTCTTATTTTCTTTTATGATATGTTTAAATTTGATTTTTTGAATTAAATAATTTTTGTTATTAATAATTATTGTTTTTATTTTTAATTTGCTTGTTATTTTTTTACCTAATTATCTGAAAGTATCTTTAATCATAAAAGTCAATGGGATATTCTCACTAAAACAATCGTTATAATGATACCAAAGCATGTGTTCAGTCCATTTTTTAGATGTCTAGAGGGGGTGTAAAAAAAAATTGGACCAATACGGCTCCTGGCAACATTCAGAATCATAATCTGCATGCTTTTCTGAGTTCAAACAGTTACACCGAATGCGGTCCTTACATTTTGCATACTCAACTCCACCCAGCGCCCGGTCTATATAGCAATATATTTCCATTCACGATTGAATGCTGAACAATTTAACTGCTGAACATACTGCAACGAATAACGATGTATTTTTCGGGTTTCTTCTTGGGATGATTCGTCTTATTTCGGAAATATTTTGATCCCATAATTCACCCAAGATTACGTCATTAGGGACGTTGCTTATCTCTCGACAGTAAAAAAACCTTTTCGTTTTATTCAAGTATCTGTGAGGTTCCACACATATTTTGGAATTGAAGAAATTATTTAATTTTAATAATTTTTGCCGAACAGTTATGTTTTCGCAGTCTAATAATAGCGTTCCTTCTTTTCTCAATATTTTAACTTTAATGTCTTTAGATACTTGGCTTAGCCATTTGTGGATAGCAAACGGGTTTACATTATTAAAGTCAGTCCCTTGGTCTGACATTCGAACTACCAAATATTTCAAAGAGTTATTATTATTTACATCTTAATTGTCATTTAACCTAATTTTCGTAACATCTGGGTTATCTTTGAGAAGTTTTAGTGACTCTTTACTGCTAGAACTTGGAAGACCGTTACCGCAATGTGGCGAGTTCATAATACGTAATATACGATAATTCAGGTTACCCTTAATTCTTCAAAGATTTATTTTTCGGTTTTCTAGGGCTTCGCCACTCTTCCTAGCCGATGAAGCAATAAAAGTAAGTCTTTCTGCTAATGTTTGGTTCAGAAATTCGCCTTGGTTCCAGTCAAAATGCTTTTGAAATGAGAGTAAGATTTTTAACACGTACTTTCATTAATAGGTCATATGATTGTTTTCTGATATTTGTTATGGAATGATAATGGAAAAAAACTATATTTTGATTGCTAAACAAATAATGATGCGGTGATGATTAATATTTTTTTTTTTTTATTAATATTTAAATTACTTGATTTAAGTAAATTTAAACAAAATCAAGAGAAAAGAAACCTGAAAAAAAAAAATCAAAAATGAATAAAAGCTTTAATTTTGTTAAATACTGTGTTATGGATGTGTAGTTTGTAAATTCTTAAATATAGTGTCCCATGTAATGGCTACCATTGTTTAAAAGTAATATAAGTACATCAATAGTTGAAAGGAATCATAGTCCTCGACAGTCCATTAGTTAGCAGTTCATCGTATTGCATACATGTTGACATTAGGCATTAATTACTAGAAGAGAAATCGAAAGAAAAAGTCCAATCCGTGGTTTTAGACTGATTGAAGAGAAAAGTTAATTTAGACAGAGACATTGTGACTTGTTTGAGATAGTAGTGAACGCTGGCTGGTCTCGCTGTCCCATGGGAACGGAGAAGGCTTCCTTAGGTCCCCTGGGGACTTGGCTCAGGCTTTCTTACTTTCGAGGGGAAGGATACTGTCACCCTACAGCGACAAACAACTCAAGAATGGGATTTTATTATTGGTCATCTAGCAAATTGTCTGAAATAAAAGATAAAAACAGATTAAATTTTGTTCAATTTTCAGATTATTATATAAAATATTTTTGACCTACCGGACAGCTTGACTACCTTACTGACAAGGGGAGTATACAGCGATGGGGTCACCGATCTTGACAAATTTTTTTTTCTCGTGATTCTACATCGAAAAATAGTCGACACGTGTCCGAGCGTTCCGTTCAAAATAGGTTGAAAGTGCTTTATTTTTTATATCGAGTTTAGAAAATGATATCGACATGATTTTTTCACCAATTCATTTGTTTTATAGAGTAGATTAAATACATTTTTTTTTTATTTTTGTAATATTTCCAAAATTTGAATTTAGGGGTTTTTCAATGTGCTAAAGCCGAATCTGACGTCCGTTTTTGAATAAAAAAATGTTTTACACACTCGACTCTATAGAATTCATTATTCGGTCAAAATATTCCATATACCTAGATTTAAAAAGTTATCCATTATACAAAAAATTTTGATTTAAAAACTGATGTCAGATTCGTTTTTAGCACATTGAAAAACCCCTAAATTCAAATTTTGGGAATATTACAAAAATAAATAAAAAATGTATTTTTATTTTCGCTAAGGGGGGACCCTTCAAATTTAGTTAAAGATTCATCAATCCGGCCATATTTCAAAGAATGTTTACCCGACTTAAAGCATACTTGGATAGTCAATAAAGGACCTAACATGACACATTTTCCTCCAATCGGGGTGTTTCTACGTGTTCTGGGATCGACGTTATATACAAAAGCGTTTACATTTTATTTTTATTTTGAAACCCATTTTTTGTAAGTACCTTTTGAGATAATACAATAGTCATTTATATGGTTAGGAAAAGGAGTCTTTCTTCTTTTGAAAGATTTCAATGACGTAAAAATTGGATTATCTCAAAGGGAGATATTGAATTTCAAAACGTCGCATTACTTTTTCGCTTAAAAAGTTTTAGTCTCTTCCAGACTGGGAAAAATCATTATTTTTGTTTTAAATGATATTCTCTACATTAGGGTTTCTTGGGGTGCTGTTTTTAAATCTGCTATTATTTTTGGTTTAAAAACATGTGTAATACTAGTTTACTTGAAAACGTGAGCATATTTTTGAATTTATTTGACGAAATATAAATTATTGTTTAACGATTATATTTTTCCTTTAATCTACTCTATAAAACAAATGAATTGGTGAAAAAATCATGTCGATATCATTTTCTAAACTCGATATAAAAAATAAAGCACTTTCAACCTATTTTGAACGGAACGCTCGGACACGTGTCGACTATTTTTCGATGTAGAATCACGAGAAAAAAAAATTGTGAAGATCGGTGAACCCATCGCTGTATACTCCCCTTGTGAGTGATGGGAGCCAATATATAGAAAAATCACTCCAATACTAAAAAAAAAGTCCGACTCGCAGGAACTGCAGCATCTTAGCGCGGTTCCGTTCATGTCCCTAGTGCCATTTGATAAGCTTAGAAAAGAAATAAACTTTTTTTTTTTTTTTATATATCTCATGAAAATTGTCAAAATCCTCTCGAACATATCGAATAAAAGTGATATTGAGGCGTCAGGGACACCGACAGTACCTAACTTTTAATTATATATTCGCTCATAGTATCTAACCGTTGTGAAGTTTATTTTTTGGATTTAGGACTTAATATACATATGTAGACTAAATCATAGCAAGAAGTAATCCTCCGTCGTCGGTTCTTAACTATGTAGACTCGCTAATGTTATCCAATCTTTGATACATCGTATTTAAAATCCACAGCAAAAACACTACATTTCATCAGAATCCCCTGCTGAATAAAACTTATATAGAATAATATGCAAAATAAAGCCTATCTAGTGGATAAAAATAGAGGAAAAAAGCCGTTCGTGGTGGTAGAAAACCTTAAAAGTATTTCGCTCAGAAATCTCCGAAATATTGTCACTAATTTACGTATCCCGTTTTATAGCCAAATAGATTTATATTCTATAATCAATAAGAAAAACCTACTAACAATAAAAAACTATGGGTAACAGATGAAAATAGGGAATACCAAGAATAATTCTAAAGAACGAAAGCAACACCAGTACTGTAATCTAGATATTCATACGGCATCTTCGAATTCTAACAAACAAAATATTGATTCTAACTATACGTATCCTGTTTTATTGACAAGTACATTTGACTACTATAAGCAATTACAAACACTAGGGAACATGCCAAAGAACTCGGAGTTGGAGCCTCGACAGTTTCAAGTCATTTGAAGGAAATCGGCAAATCCAAAACTGACATTTCATACGGTACAGCCTGATATATTTCCAGCAATGAATTGTTTTTCTTATTTTAATTAATCTGTTTTATTGTCAAATACATTATCCAACTATAAGCAATGAAAAAATAACAAGGAATAAAAACAACCAAAAAGAACCTTTCAAATAAACGAGCTCAATTACTTCCAAGTTTAAGCACGTATTTCTCCGATTGACATCGCCTAATAATAACTTTCATTAGAACCTTTTTTTGTAGAGCATTTATTAAGGTTTCTAATGGTATTCTTCCGTTTACCAGGATTCTCAATCTTTTTCGAGATATTAAGGAAAGTATACAAAGTTACCAAAACTTTTTATGTCTGTTAATAAAATATTTTATTCTAACCCTTCCTTAACTCCAAACGTAACCACAATTTCAACAAATTAGTTTTAATGAAAGTAGAATATGAAGAAAATGTTTCAACTGAATCCCATGATTATAAGTACCGAAACCAAAAACAGAATTCAAAAACTATTTTCCAATTTTCTCAAAACGGTTAAAGCTATCGCCTTGAAAATGGTTTCATTCGTTTTCCTTGCTAAAGAAGCCTATAAAACGAGTACTTACAAGCTTATGAATTAAAAAACGTAAGCGTTACGATTTTTTTTGCGCGAATTTCGCCCGAAACGCCAGCTTCCAGTGGGTGGATTTTGCTGGTTAACGAACTTGACCTTTCCAATTAGACGAAAGATTTTTGTACCAAATTTCATCAAAATCGGACCATTCGTCTAGGAGCTACAGAGCGAACAGACAAATATATATATATATATATATATATATATATATATATATATATAAATTTGAACCACCGTTATTTTCGGTCTCTAGGGTTTCTGAAACGCGAAATTTTCTAGTCGGCACTTCCGGATTGTTTCATTGTATCAACCTTATAAGCGGGGTTCCTCCCTATGGGGGAGGGAGGAACCGCGCTAAAAAGAACAGTTCGAATAAGCGAAATCAATTACTTTAAAGTTTTAAACACTTATTTCTCCGATTGACATCGCCTAATCAAAACTTTCATTAGAACCTTTTTTGTAGAGCATTTAGTAAGCTTTCTAATGGTATTCTTCTGTTTCCCAAATTCTCAAACTTTTTCGAGATATTAAGGAAAGTATACAAAGTTACCAAAACTTTTTTATGTCTGTTAATAAAATATTTTATTCTAACCCTTCCTTAACTCCAAACGCAACCAAAATTTTAACATATTAGTTATAATGAATGTAGAACATGCAGTAAATGTTTCAACTGAATCCCATGATTCTAAGTACCCAAACCAAAAACGGCATTCAAAAATTATTTTTTCAGTTTTCTCGAAAACGGCAAATTTGAACCACCGTTATTTTCGGTCTCTAGGGGTTCTGAAACGCGAAATTTTCGTGTCGGCACTTCCGGATTGTTTCATTGTATCAACCTTATAAGCGGCGTTCCTCCCTATGGGGGAGGGAGGAACCGCGCTAAAACAAATCAATTTTAACACAATAAATTTAAAAATTAAACAAAATTCCGAAAGACTTATAAAACCGGTATGTATACAATTAAGTAATCCTTAGGCGAAAAGTCTTAATATTTCTAACTTATGTTGAAAAAAAAAAGAAAAGAAAAACCGTATTGACTGAATAACATTGAATTAATAATAACAACTAGACGTAAGACTGTCTGAACTGATTAAAAATTACCTCTACTTGACACTTGACTATCTGAACTTACAAATTTAGTGAAACCTGTTTGACGTATGAATATTTAACTGTAAACAAATAACACTACTAACATATTACCACGACACAAATCATGAATATTTTAATGGATTATTTTTTATTGAACTCTCTATATTTTGTCGCCTATGTTGCGAAAACATTAGTATATAAATAAATAAAACATGTGTGTAATAAGGTGAAGATTATAGCAGTCAAATAAATGATCCAGCATTCTTTCATATCTATTATTTCTCTTCATCTTACAGGTAGCTTTGAAATTTGATTGGCGTAGAAAGGCTCTGGTTTTGATAGAAACAAATTAAAATGTTCATTTAGTACATCCGGTTTAGAATTTATCATTTCCTTAGTAAAAACCAGTGTACTGTCTTGGATGTAAGTTGTTGCCCTTGTCTTGTAGCCAATGCTATTGCCGAGGTGGAACTAGACAGTAGGTACTTGGATGTAGTTGGTAATCCAGTTGTCGAGTACCGTGACAAGGGTCTGATAGGCAGGAGCAGCTGGCCTTCCTCGGCAAAATATGGCCTTCTCAAATAGGGTTTGTCCCTCTTACAGTATCCCCAATATATTCTCCTGAATCTACCTTATCAGCATTTTGGTAATTACCAAAGGGGAGTTTTAGACTCCGGTCTTAGGAAAGTGGGTTTGTTCCCTTTTGGAAAATCTTATTGATTCGGTTCTTCTGTTGACCCAAAACTAAAATGTTTCTCTCTGAAATTCCTTAATGGTTTGTTTTTTTGTAGGTCATTTTAAATAAATCTCTTTTTTAGTGCGTTTCCTGCTTACCTCCATAGGGAGAGAACCCGATTACGACGACGACACGATGAGGCAATCCGGAAGTGCCGACTAGAATTATTCACGTTTCAATAACCATGGATCAAGAGAATAACGGTCATTCAAATTTGTGTATATAAATATTAGGGTGGCCCTTATTTTTCAACTTTCTAAAAGTTTACTTCCCACCCACCTATCTTGTTCCAATCTACAAAATAACGATCTGTGCAAAATTGTAGCTAAATCGAACATCTCCGAGGCGGCCCACAATGACCTTGAAATATTGACATTTTTGGCCGAAAGTAATTTTTTCAGATAACTTTTTTTTAAGTTATTTTATTTTTTAATCACATTAGAGCAGGTAAGCACTAGTAATGGAAATAAAATTAGTCGTTTTCTTGTTAATGTAGGATAAAAAGATAAACAATCAAGTCTGTTCCTTCTTCCTGAAAACGTATTCGTTTGCACGGGAAGAAAGGAGTATCGTTTCGTGTACCAGGAGCTGTGTGTCATGCTAGGCGGATGGCAAAGGCGAATTATGAATTCAAAATGTACCTGTTTCAAAATCAATTTCAGTTATCTTATAGCGAGAAAATTTCTTTAAGAAGAACATGTATTTTTCTTGCTAGAGTGTACGTTGGTCCCTCGTTTCTATCATCAGACCCAATTGAAGCACCATATCATGACTTTCTATTCATTCATCAACTGATACATTATCAGGATATTTGATCCAGAAATTAGCAAGGCTGGTGCAAAAATATTGTCCAATCATCTCTGGTACTTAGTTCCCTAAGCCGATGCTCCATCCTTATTTGATGACAACGTTCTAACAGCGGTTAATGCAAATATAGCTCAAGTTACGCTGGAAGCAGACAATGCTGAAGAAGAGGAAGAAGAAAAAATCATTTGTAGAGCTACGTTCTCCACCAAAATGATTTTTCTTCCTTCACAAAAATCGATGTTTTCATATTGTATTGCAGATCGTTGCCGGGGACGGGGAAAAGTATCTTTCCTTAGAAAAACATAATATTCCATATTTGTGTTTTTTTATTGCTCACATTTTGTCTTGTTTCTATAGAAATCTTTTTTTTAAATAAAAATGCGGTTGTCTTATACAAGTTGTTTGCATTATTAAAAACCTAATATTTTTTAATTTTTTCATGTTATCCCTGCAAATTTTAGAATAAAATTTTGAGATATATGATTCAGAATGATTTTAAACAATTTCTTGGGTAGCCTGGATGTATCTACATAAATTGTTAAAGAAACGGTTGGAGATAGAGAACATGATATCCCTTTTTTAACGGAATTAATCGTTGCGTGTACTATGTTTCAATTTCAAAGCGTTTGAGGGTCGCCTAGCAGTTGTCCGATTGCGCTAAAATTTTCCATAGCTAGTTTTTTTGTTAATTGGAACAGACTTGGGGGGTGCAAGCAGGAAAATGTTGACTTTAAAAAAAACCCTATAGCTGAGGGCCACCCTAGTGTGCATTAGTAAAATTCTCATATTTTAAAATTCTCATATTTTAAACTTTTTCATGTTATCCCAAAACTTTTTAGAATCGACTTTTGATTCAGAATGATTTTAAACAATTTCTCAGGTCGCCTTGATGAAACTACTGTTTTTTTTGAGAAAATGATTGAGATAGAACAGCATATCCCTTAAGCTGCGTAAACTATGTTTCAATTTCAAATCGTTTGCGGGTCGCCTAGCAGTTGTCCGATTGCCCTAAAATTTTGCACAGCTAGTTTTTTGGTTGATTGGAACAGAATTGGGGGGTGGAAGCAGCAAGATTTTGCCAAAAAGAATCCCTATTGCTAAGGGTCACCCTAATATATATATATATATATATATATATATATATATATATATATATATATATATATATGTATATATATACACACACACAAACATACGTAATTCCAACTTCATGTGGTCGGTCACCTATTCGAGTAGAGTAATACAAATGCTATTTGAATTTTAACCTAGTAGGTACTACAAGTTTTGGTCAAATAAATTTCAATTACATTTAATCTTGAGTTTACTAAATTATATTCTTAATTTGTTTTTACTATTCAAACTAAAATGTTTTATAATTTAATTGCAATTGGAAAATTTTGTTTAAAGTGAGAAAAAAATACTATTGAATAAAGACCACTAAGTTCAACTCAACAATTAATGCGTCATGTCATAAAGGGCTTTGGCGATTTATTCTAGCAAACTTAATATTTTGACAACATTAATTTTGAATTATTGTTAAGGCAATGGTGACACTAAAACGTATTTTTCTTGACAACAGAATTGTTCGTATAGTCATGAAAGAAACATTCTTTGCCCTGAAAATTTAGGCCAAACTTTCTTACGCTTTGTGAATTCTCTTCCCCACGTTTTATTTGAGTAGAGACTATCGTATTTTTTTAAATTTTCTCCTCCTTCCTCCAAAAGAACTAATTAGGACAATAGGAAAAATGAGAGACGATGTTATTCGAAAATGAAAAAAAGGAAGCCTTCAGATTAATTCCGCAATAACATTCTTCTTTAATTACTTCATCTATTAATGGTTCCTCTGATGAGAGGTTCCGAAGAAACTAAAAGTTTCGTGTAATTACTTTTCTACTGCTATGACCCATTTTATGTGCTATTATACAAAATATAATCAAAATTTCCTTTAAACTTGGTAATTTCGTTATCACCATAGTCTTTACAAACTTTCATTTCAGGTCTTTTTATGCAATTCATTTTATCTTTGATATGGTGATGAGAATCATGCTGGAAGACAGTTTTGACAAACCGGAAAAAGGTAAGATTCGTAAGAACGGATAATATTAGAAAATAGTAACTTTCAATAAATTGTTATTAGAAATTTTAAAAAATAGTAAAACTAGTTTTCATGTCCAAGAGAGTAAAATAATTATTTTATTTTATTATATTTTATAAATAGTTTATCGCAACTCTAGCGACTAAACGGCATCAATAAAGATTTAGGAAATATTTATGTCAATTTTGTCAGCGTTAAACCAAAAAGAAGAAATAAATAATTATAATTACAAAAAAAAAATTAAATATAAGTAAAACAGATACATAAAAAATAAAATACTCGTATTAAATAGTAAAGAATTATAGTTTATGTGAACGGTTTTAAAAAACTTGAAATCATATAATTTAATTATTATTATTATATTTTAGATGAAATCTGCTGCGCAAATAAATAGCCCACATATTGGGCTACCAACAGTTCCAGTATATCAGGCTTTATTCGGTTAATATATTTTATTATCCCAAATTGCGTAAAAATAAAAAAAGAATAATACTGCAGTAGAGTGAGTTCTGTTTATTTGGATGTGATAAAGCTATGAAATTACCAATCAAAGAAACGGCGTTAATTACCTTAAGGGTTGACATGCCATTAAAATAAAATAAAAAAAAATCTATGAAAGCACACAATCTGAACCATTAACACAATTAATATTACATTGTATCTTTTCTTTTGGAGACAGTTTTCCACATAATAACGCAGGTTAACATTTGACCTAAAACTAAACACTCGGAGCGGTATGGTCCTTTAGGGGTTTTTGGGGTCCCTGATTACAATAAGCGGTATGGTTAACATTTATCACGTCAGATTCAAGGTCTTTTGAAGGTTATATGGAGAAAGAAACCCGTAGGAAAATCTGGAAAAAATAATTCCTATGTTTTTTTAGGCCAAATCCATAATTTGTTTGGCTAGTAGCCCTCCCTCCTCCTTGGTCATTTGAAACTCAAAAATCGTTTTAGAGGTCTCTGAGTCCGAATCCGTAGTTTGTTTGACCTCACGCCTTTTCTTAGAGGTCATTTGAAGGTCAAGTGGAGATAAAAAAAAGTAGACGAAATTTGAAAAAAAATCATGCTTATTTTTTGGAGGTCCTTGAGCCAGAACCATAGTTCGATTGACTCAAGCCACCTTTAAGAAATCATTACAGGTCATTTTATTATCAGTTTACGTTTATTTGAAAAAAAAAAAAAGTATTTTATTTTTGTGTTGTTTAATTTAATTTTGTTTTTATCTTACACATGAGAATCATACAGAGGCTAATTTACGGTACATTTTTATTGATTATATCTCATATATATCATTTTTTATTTACGTTAATATATCACAATCAGAAATGTCTTTTATGGTGCTTAGTCATTATGTGAGAAATAATTTGTGAAACATAAGCTAAATAATGGCAGGTAGATGCCAGCAAATGTGGTAATTCTGTTTAAAGGTATGTAGTTAAAACATAAAATATGCTTCATATCAAAAATAGACTATTCAAATATTTGGACTAGTTAACAAACAAAGTCAACTATTTTGACTAGTTGACTATACAAATATGTTGACTGTGTGTGAAGGAGACTTTTTTAAAAAAAAAAAAAAAAAAAAAAAAAAAAAAAAATTGACCTAATTTTTGTACTCTCGATGCTCCTTTTATATATATATATATATATATATATATATATATATATATATATATATATATAAATCAGTCCCGTTACAGGCCACAAGGGCCCTGAGGAGCAGATACCATACTACAGTATCTGATTCATGACCATACGGCACACTAGGGAGATAGCGTGGTCAGTGCTATTCTCCGGCCGCCTGATTTTCCCCATGGCTGCTTCGACTTCTAGAGTCTTTAGCACTCAAGGTACCCATTGATAAATTTATTAAAGGCTGGGTTGGCCTAGGGACGGTCAGGGAGGCCGAATTCAACCCATGAACGAAGACACTAGAAGAAAAAATCTTTAGTGCTTACTCGGGATTTGAACTCAGGTCCTCCAATTGTAGTCCATTTACCAATGAGCTCACCTCACCCCGCTCCTTTTATATATTTAGTAAAATTAAAGTCCACCCCGACTGTGTTTCTTGGAGTATAAATGAAACATTGTGTTATGTTTTTTATAAAAGAGCACCGATAGTAGAAAAATTAGGTAATTTTTTTTTATTAAGGTTTATGCGTGCCCGAAGTACATATATTTTGCATAGATAATATATTGACGTGTCGTAAAATTGTAAAACACTTATAGGAATACTTCTTTTTCTTGAATATAATATAAATAAACAATGCGAATATCCCCATGGTGTGTGTGAGTTGTCTCTCTTTATTAGTGAGAAAGTGATCCATCAAAAAGGAAGAGAAGATCGTTACAGAGCTGTCAATGGTGCCCACATTCCCCTCACTTGTCTCTTGGCAATGATGGTGTGGGCTTCATGATTAATGATATCAGGCACACACCTTCTACCGGAAACAAGAGTATTTGTCTGTTTCTTCGTAGGTATCACATAAAAAATAAAAATAAATAAAAAATAAACCTTCTGGCAATGGCAACCAGAGTTGGGCATAATTCTATTTATAAATATGAATACGAATTTGGTCACTATTTTTTAAATACCAATATATATATATTCATAAGTGTGAATAAAATCTTTTTTCTATTCTGATGTATAAATACAAATACAATTTTATTTACAAAATTTATTTTTTAAGGAAAAGTTCACAAAAAATGTGAATATTCATACAAGAAAAGAGTAAACAAAACAAACACCGTTAAATTAAATGACTACCAATCTATTTACATTAACATTGTGAATATAAATGTATTCAGAAAGAAGACTGATAATTGGATGGATAATTATCCCGATATATATATATATATATATATATATATATATATATATATATATATTTTATATATATATATTCCGTGTTCACACGGATATTGGCGTGAACCATAATAAATGTCTTGTTTTTATCTCAAAATAATTGCTTTTTTTTTTTTTTTGGAGCGTCACAAAGCCAGATCTGTTAGGCTGTATCTTTAGGTATTAAAAAATTCTGGCATATTTTTCAATGTTAATTCCATCCTTAAGCGGTAAAGTAGTTTCTATTGGATATCTTAGAAATTTTAGTTGGGATTTATGCTCAAATCTTGTGGTAATTTAGTTTGTATAAACATTGTCACTGCAATGATTCGTCATTCATCAGGCTGTACCGTATGAAATGTCAGTTTTGGACTTCCCGATTTCCTTCAAATGTCTTGAAACTGTCGTGGTTCCTACTCCGAGTTCTTTGGCATATTGCCTAGTGCTTTTTGAGGGACAAGCCTTAACCCTTTCTTTCAGGTGGTCATTGTCAAGCTTGGTTTCGTGCCTTCCTCGCTCCTCGTTGTGAAGGTCAAAATTTCCACTTCTAAACCTGGAAAACCACCGGTAAACAGCTTGTTCATTCACCGTTCCCTCCCCGAACGCCATGTTCGTACACGTAATGTATGCAGTAATATATACATGATGTAAGTATAGAAAATTATGTAATTTAATATAATGTAATAATGTATAAACGATATAAATATATAGACAATAATGTAATATAATATAATGTCATGATATATACACAATGTTAAAATGTAGAAAATAATGTAATATATATATATATATATATATATATATATATATATATATATATATATATACACATACATATATATTACACCTTACATAAAAATGTAAGGTGTACATCGCTATAAAGCGTTAACACAAAAATAAAATAAAAAAAAAAAAATAAAATAAAAAAAATAATGTTCATACACGCCTCAGCAGCGCTATGACCGAGCTTAAATTCCTAACGAAAAATAATACGGATTTCCGTAGAAGTCATAATTTAAGTTTTATTTTTTTCTCAGAGGATCGTTCTCACAACACAGTACGCAAGTTACTGATTAAATAATAGGAATAAAATAAATAAATAAAATGATGTTTGTAAATAATGAAATAAAAAAGGGAAAGGATTAAATCGCAAATTAAACAAAACTGACATTTCATACGGTACAGCCTGGTACATATTTAACAGTGCCAAACAACTTGGTGACCAATAAGTCAACTTAAGGCATTTCGTTTACCTGAAAACGGCTTCGAATAATATAGTACTTATTCTTTTCCTAAATATAATCTCTATCAACTGAAATAACAAGATTATGAGTCGTGGGAAGGAAAACTTGAATGAACATGCCTCATTCGTCAGAAGCATGAAAAGTAAACACATGAAAAATGAACCCTTCGGTCACGAAGCTTGTACTTCTTAGATTGAAATACACTGCTTCTGTTCTGATAAGTTTTAAGCAGAAGGATATATTGGCAGGTGCGGAAGATTGATATCCGATATAAGTCTAATCTGAGCTTTAACAAGTCAGCTTCGACACCTTGTATCAACTTAGTTACAACTTACTTAGTTCAACCTTCCGCAAACACTTTATCACCCTAAGAGAAACCATTGACCTTATCGCGAGCTACCTTCGACAGGCCAACTCCTTTAAGGAAATTACTAACTTTCTTCAGGTCTAATTTCGTTCTAAATAAACTTTCGTTAATTTGTACATTTGTGAGGCCGCTACTGGGGCAATTCATTACATAAAAGTAAGATTTGCATTTAATGTTGTTAATTCTTGTCAATAAAAGTATTGTAAGGCGGCTAATTAACAAGGGCGGAAATTAAAGAGATTGGGAAATGTTTTAGAGAGTCGGAATTCCTTTTCGCAGCTTTAATTTACACTAAAACTACTGGGAGATAAATAAAGATCACCCATCGGGCCAAACCCCCAATTTCGGGAAAAAAACCACTAGGTACTTGAATCATTCTGATTTAGGTGTAATTTTTGAAGTATTTTTTTGTGTTGAGTCGAATGAGACCAGTACCAAATTGATAGAATAATTATTTTGGAAGATAAACGGGTTTCATATTAAGAAAAACCTGAAAAACAGCACGTATCCAATATAAAAAAGTCATATTCTACTCAATTGGTAGAGGTATGTATAATTCAAAATGTGTTTTTGATTGCTGAGTCGAATAAATTAATAACAAATGTAATTTTGTTAACTGTTCTTGACGTACTTCTCATTCTTGAATTTTGAGCATATAA